>JAQFVV010000256.1:835000-1032604 GCA_028023455.1 Epiperipatus broadwayi
CTTTAGTGTATAGCTTAATCTTATCTATTTGATTATACCATTAATCACTAAGAAAATAAGTAAATCATATGCATGTCTTTCATTTCAATATAGTATCTTAATTTTAAAATAGACCAAAATCTTATAATTTAACAATTTGTGGCAATAAATAATATTATACTCTTATATTGTGCATTATAATTACTTTATGACCATTGTAATATTATATGTTAATGTCAATCAATTTCTATAAATTATATTAAGAAAATATTGTGTTTCTTTCTCAAATAATAAAATAATAAATTCATATTGTGCAAATATTATGTACATTCAAATTATCTGTTGTCAAATGCTGTGGTGTAAAATAATGAATTCGACACACTTTTAAAACAACTTAACAAATTTATTTACATCAACTTTAACAAATAATTTATTTACACTATTTACATTTAAATGGAACTAAAGAAAATAAACAAAAATAAGAAAAATAATAATACAAGTTTTTATTTTTTTTTATTTTACACTGTTATTATTTCCATAATCATAAGTAGATAATTTATACATTTATTAAATGTTCTATCAATAACATTTAATTAAGTTTATGACTTTAATTTTAATAAAAATCATTTGTTATCAATTAATATAAGAAAAGGTTTTATGTAAGATATCATTCATGTAGCATGTATGTAAATAAACAAACTTTAATAATTTAAAATGCTATTTCACTTAAGTCTTACTACTATTTATATTATAATGTACTAGTATGTATTAAATGTACCATTAATATTACTCAAAGATCAATTAATGTATAAACTGATATAACTTTGTAATATAATAACAATTATTGATTATCACTGTTTATTTCATTCCGATATAATGTCATACCACATGTCTTATCAAAATATGCAATAGGTATATGTTCTTTTAAAAATAATATTTAAAATTATTCAACAATTTCAAATTTTTATAACGTATTATATTAAATAAAATTCTATGATTCTTTTCCACTTTAATTATTACACTTTTACTTGTTATTCCTATTTCCTCCTAATAAACTTCTATCTACAAATACCATTTTAACCTTATTTAATTTCAGAAAACAAATGACCAATTTCAAAAAAAATAATAATAATAATAACGATCCAAACTCTCTTATACCTCATCCTCTATATACAATAAGCCTTCAATCAAGATATAAATTTCTATGTAAGATTAACTTACTTATCTAATAAAAATAAAAAATAAAAAATATAGACTTTATATACTTTTTACTAACTTGAAAATAAAAATAAATAACTTACGCTAATAAAATCTAATTCCTAATATTGTAACAAAACATTAAAATTTATTCACGAAAGAATCATATAATTATTTCTAGGTTCTCATATTACGTTGTACTAAATTTACATCATCAATTTAAAATATGCATATTAAAATAAAACTGCTATTATTAATCTTATGTGTGTATATTATTTAAATATTAATACATTCATTCAATAATCATATAACATTTGGTTGATCTAAAGAAAACATAGTAAATACATCAAATTATTATTATTACATAATTTTTTACCATAAATAATCCTTCAATGTACAGTCCGTCACATGATGTCCTCCAAGATTTCAGTTTTACAAAATAATTTCACATTTACACTCAACAATTATTCTTTAAAATATTACGTGTTGTATAATTATAAAATAAACTTTATGCAATAAAAAGTTATATTAGTATTTAGTTATTATTTTAAAAAAAATGTAAATGTACCTTTCCTATCTTTAATAAATCAATAATTAATGAAATATTTATGGTAGTTAATAAATGAAACATATTACATAACATCCAACGGTGTCTTCTTCCAGTTATAATTGTTCTTTTTCCTAGGCACAAGTTTTCACCAAACATTACTTCCTTTTCTGGTACATCACGTGTTTTTAAAAAGTTTTTATGGAATAAATGAAAATGTCCTTTTTTTAAAAATAAGAGTCAAAGTTAGTTCCACCATAAAATAAAATAATATTAAAATAGTTTATAGGATCCATATTCTTTTCTTTAAGAAAAATTATTTAAAAGTTATTATTTTAGAATTAGTCAATAGTTTATAAATTCTTTTTTTAATTGTTCAAAAATTGACTTGGATATCCATGTATATTTTTATTTGCGCATTCCGTAACAGATATTTAGGTAAGATTACTTTTAAAGTCTTTTGTACGACCAGCGTTCAGACTTTAATAATACAATAATTTTTTTTTACTTACAAGTATTTCTTGGCCAATTAAACTTCCGATTTATTTGCCTTATAAAACTATCAAAATTTAGTCTTTTAAACTATAAAGACTTAACAAGGCAAGCATTTATGTAATCATTATTATTTACTATCTTTACTAAGTTATATACTTAGATTTATAATTCACAAATACTTTCTTCATAAAGAAGTATTTCTCATTTTTTTCAAATATCTATTTTATAAAAATTAACTACCATTAGTTTTTAAATTTATACCAAGTCCAACGTATTACTGTTAAGCATCTAATAACTCTCCTTGTCAATCCAGCGTTTGTTAAATTTTCAGTATAAAGTCTCCAATACATTTTATCCTTATATGATGTCCTCATGATTATTTGATAGTAAATTGAGCTTCAATAAGGAAATGATCAATAGGGAACTATAATAAATTAACACTGCATATTTATCGGTAACTTTTATAAATTATTTTTTAAAAACTACTCTCTTATAATTTTAAAACGATTTTTAGAGCGTCTATAATTACTTAGCTATTTCTAATAGCACCTTTTACTTTAAGAATTTCAATCACAAGTCCCCTCGGAACAATTGAACCTTGGTTTTATACCGGAAGAAACTTCCCATTTGATTGGTGAATTAAACAATCAACTTGCTAGCTTATTTACATATTTTACCAACAAGACAGAATTAAAAATAAATAATGACTTATTTAATATTTATTATTTATCACATTATTAAATTCTTAAATTAATCTTTATTGTTTATTTAAATTCATTAAACATTTTTTTAAAATATACTTTCTTACTTAATTTCATTTTTAACTTTTATAAGATTATTTTTTATAAACAAACTAAGTCTATTTTTATTCATTATGTTTTTAAACAGTATTTTAAAAATCAAATTTAATATTTCACATTAATTATTTTTATTTTTATCTCGTGATAACCAATATAATATTTATAAATTTTATAACAGAATTTTTAAAATAGCTTTGCAACTTTACTAAAAAACTCCCAAGCATGTGTGTATGTATCTAATTAACATCTGTTTTTTACAACAAAGCTACAAACGCTTGTAATAATCTAAAAATAAACTAACAATTCATTTTTTAAAAATAAATATTTTTAAAATAAATAATATCTTCTAACAACTTTTAAAATAATACTTCGATATTATTAAAATCAAATATTAATCTTCTATTATGTATTACTAACAATTAAAATATTTATATTCATTTATTAAATATTAATTTTTATCAACAATAAATATATGCATTTAATTTTAACTTGTCTTTTTAAAACTTTAGCTTAAAGCATTTATTTATTAAATTTATTAATGCAGTATTGATTATGGCCAGTTTTCCCAACCATATACTATTATCATCCCCATTGAAACATTTCTCTCAACATCAGCACAACTTTCACACATCAAATACTCATGAATTACTTTAGTTACACTTTTTAAAAGATTGTTATAAACAAAATTAATATCATATAGCTAAATATATCTTAAATTTAAAATTTTTTAAATAGATTGACACATCAATTTATGGAGACCCATACAAAAGGGCACAATATATATATATATATATATATATATATATATATATATATATATATATATATATGTGATTATTTATTTTTCCAGCATATATGTGCTTGAGTGTGTCGGTGTTATTAGATAGAGTGGAGAATGATGGGTCATCTGAAAGTCTGTGCTCATATACCCTATATATTACATATATAGACACAGGTATAGAATAAGCCTGTGTTTCAGTTATTACATTGTAGAGATGTCTGCCCATCCTTGCATATGTATTAAATGGATTATGTCCTGTATATGTGGGGTTCAGATTGACCTTAGGTCAACATGGGTGTGACAAGAATCTCGGCCTCAGGGTGGCCTTCAAGCACTTCATCATCAGATTTTCAATTGGATGGATGGTTGAAGAGTTGGAGTGTGTAGAAGATTGGAGCCTGTCCATTAAAGTATGAGGATTGTCTATCTTAATATATATATATATATATATATATATATATATATATATATATATATATACGAGCATTTATAGTATATATGTGTGGGAGATGATAATCTGGACCAACTGATAATTGCTGGTTTAGCATGAAATAGGAATATTGGTGATTATTTATCTTTCCAGCATATATATGCTTGAGTGTATCAGTGTTATTAGATAGAGTGGAGAGTAATGGGTCATCTGAAAGTCTGTGCTAATAATTGCATACAGATGAAGTAATGTAGCAGATAGAAAGGGCATATTTTATGCTACCCAAAGCATTACAAAAACACATTTATAATAAATAGGAATTAACAAAAACACATGCCTTATTACAATGCAAGTAAAATGGATAAATAAATCAAGTAAATACTAATATTTGAGAGGTCAGCACAGCTGCCTTGCAGGCGGTTATCCCATGTTGGTGGGTTCATTTCCCGCCCGATGCTATGACACATAAGAAAAAAAATCAAGTAAATACTAAAATGTGATCATTGAAATTTACTCTTTTTAAAACCATGAATAATAAAACTTTATTATTATGAGCTTTTTTGGTTCATGAATGCAATAGTAATGACAACAAAAACAAACGTATTTTAATGACAGAAATATTTATTTACAATATAAATGAAATATGAGATTTAGTACAATAGATACTTAAAACAAATAATGATTTTTATTTAACAAATTCAGTAATATTTACTGAGGATATAACCTCGATAATATGCGTATAAAATACAATAGTAGGGACCTCTACAGGTGTTTTAACCACAAGCTTATGCTATGGAAGAAAAGAGGGGAACTTCTTTACTTCAACCTACTTCATATTTAAATAGGTGAAGCTGAAGCGGTTAGATCTGCGAGCATGAAGCTATTCAATACTTCACTGATCAAGTTCACATTTCTTATTACACATTAATACTCGCGAAATCTTTCGATTTACAATGAGTCAATTGAAAGATTTTATAGTTAGAAATCTATTAGAGTAATTTAAAGTTGTAATTATAAATTTATTAAATGCACATTGATTATGTAAGTAATATTTACTGAGGCTATAACCTCGATAATATGCGTATAAAATACGATAGTAGGGACCTCTACAGGTGTTTTAACCACAAGCTTATGCTATGGAAGAAAAGAGGGAAACTTTTTTACTTCAACCTACTTTATATTTAAATAGGTGAAGCTGAAGCGGTTACAACTTTAAATTACTGTAATAGATTTCTAACTATAAAATCTTTCCATTGACTCGTTGCAAATCGAAAGATTTCACGAGTATTAATGTGTAATAAGAAATGTGGACTTAATCAGTGAAGTATTGAATAGCTTCATGCTCGCAGATCTAACCACTTCAGCTTCACCTATTTAAATATAAAGTAGGTTGAAGTAAAGAAGTTCCCCTCTTTTCTTCCATAGCATAAGCTTGTGGTTAAAACTCCTGTAGAGGTCCCTACTATCATATTTTATACGCATATTATCAAGGTTATAGCCTCAGTAAATATTACTTATGTAATCAATGTGTGTTTAATAAATTTATAATTAACAAATTCAGATAAAATATTTGTACAGTTTTTACCATAACTATCCCCTTTAAGTATCACTACAAATTATAAAATTACTTTTGCATTATCTATTAGGTTCTCACAATTATCATCCAATACCTTTCTCCAACTATCCTCCACTAATGATGAAACAACAAATATCTATGCCTATGTTAGGGCACTAGCATAATATACTTCCTCTAGATATCAACTGCATCTCAAAACCAGTATGATAAAGCATTTGTTTTTATATTAAACTATGGCTTATTGTAGAAATTATATGTACACCATTACAATAGTATTAGTATCTATGAGAAGCAATGAAATAGAAATAAGATAACTATTATAATTCAAAATTGCTTAAAATATTAAATTGCAGTAATTAGCAAATAACCTTAAACTAAATATTGTTTTCCTGAAGGTTTATGATGATAGTATTCTAGTTGTATTTTTATATTGGACTATTTTCATCATCTAATATGTGTGGTGAATGTCTTTAGAAGAATTTAATTTTTATTTAAATATTCCAAATACATTCAACTGTTAGTAATATCACAGAAAACAGGTTAGTATATGCACTAACTATTTAGTAATGTCACAGCAAACAGGTTAGTATATGCACAACATTCTGAGAGGTATTATTCTCCCTTCTTCAGATGTTGCTGGCCTGACCAGTGACAGTACTAGCATGGGATTCGAACCTGGGTCCTTAGATTCTTGATTATTGAATTTTAAGGTAATGCTCTAACCAACTGAGCCATCCTGCAAAGACATTCAACACACATATAAGATGATGGAAATAGTCCAATATAAAAATTCAATTAAACTAAATATGTCTTGAAAATGCCCTTAAATATTTAATAATACTTTTGAACATTGCAATATGGACTAGATGGATAATAATTAATATACAAATAGGTACCCATTATCTTAGTGCAGGCAGTGGCAAAAGATTATCAAGCCACAATCTTTTTTTCATGAAGAGTCTTAATATATGCATCAGCAAAAGAAAAGATGTCAACACCAATTGTCAAATTAACAGCTGCCTTCAAGCAGCATATCAACAAATAAATAGGCAAGGCATAAATATAATAATAGCATTAATAATAATATATAAATAGACACTCATACACACTCTTATGTATCTAATAAAATATCTATCTAATTAATTAATAAACTACTACTTTTCTACTTCACCTTTGAGTAGTAAGTAATTTAGATTGCGCTTTATGCAAAAAAAAATACCTTCTGATCAAATAGCCCAAGCAGTTTATAAAATTTCATGCCCAACCAATGGATGTATAGTGGTATACTATGGGGAGACCCATGCCAACATTACAACAAGAACATCTTAACATCATTATTTGTACAGGAGAGCTATAAATAATGATGATAACAGATCCATATTCTTTGAGCACCAAAAAACAACAGGCCATGTGTTTGAACCCACTATGGCAAGGGCATTATGCACTGAATATAATGATATGAAATGAAAAATTAAAGAGGTGTGCTTTATTGTAAATGACAATTGTACAATAAACCGGAAAGAATCATGCTTTGCAATCTCCAGAAAATGGTCATTATAAAATTTGCATAAATTTTACATAAACCACAGCTAAACTTTAGTTAAAAGTAGGCTATGATTATGGAGACTCAAGGTCTCTGAAAGCGCTAAGCCATATAACTTATTAATAAGATTGAGACAAGCTTCACTTTTTTGCGTAAAGCACAATCTAAATCAGTGTTTTTTAATTCATGGTCCACGGCCCGGTGCCGGGCCGCGGAACTTTTCTGCAGGTTCGCATGCTAGACGGGCAGTAAAAAGTTTGTAATAATTAATAATAAGAGTTTAAACTTTTAATTAATATAGCCAATTTTTATTTATTTTTTCATCTCATTTTTATCCATTAAAAAAAAAAAAGAAAACAGAACGAAAAACAAAATCTAATCAATCATTCATAAATTAATTTGTTTTTCTAGTTATCACAGATGTTTATTGGGGGGGGGGGGGGATAGAATTAAATATTTTATTACTTTTCTAAAAAAATTTTAAAAAAAGTTTTTTACTATATAAACTTCATATATATATATATAAAACTTTATCTTATATATTTAACATTGTTGTTTTGGTCAGCTATAACGTTAAATTATGCTTATCTTTAAGAAAATTTATCTATCCTTATTTTTGCTGGTCTTCGGAACCTTATCCTTATTTTTACCAGTCCGCAGGCATGAAAAGGTTGAAGACCACTGATCTAAATTACTTACTAATTAATTAATGTGTGTCAACTCACAAAACATGATGGTATAACAAAACTATATATTATAATTCTATGCAATTTAAATTTCATACACTGTCCTTCAGACACTCTACAAGTTCACATATATCAAGTATAAAAGCTGTTTTACTCAGTACAACAATTTCATATATCATATCAAATTCAAACCCGAAGAACTTTTAATAATTATTAAAATAAAATATTTACCTGGATATATATATACTGAAAATCCTTTTACATATATTTCCTCTCAGCCAGTCCTTGTGCAGCAAATACTAACATAAATATCCTCATAATATCATATACAATATTTAAAAAAATAATCACAAAAGATAAAATTATAATTACTTAATGCTAAGAGCAATTTTTAAATTTATAAAACATACTTATATTTACTAGTCTTTTACCAATTAAATTTACTGAAAGAACAGTTCTTCCCATAATGACAATCCTTTTTAACAAAGAGTCTATTTTGTTGTTTTCTTATCTGAAATACCATGATAGTATTTTATTATGATGGCCCAAAAAACACACATATCACAGTTCACATTAGAAATTCCTTAAATATTGTCAGTGGCTATAATAACTCATTAACAATGATTTAGATTGCCTGAAGCAGATTAATGAATAGCAAAACAATTACATCATAAGTTTTTAAAAAAAGTATTTGAATTACTTTTTCTTTAGTTGAATGGCAAAATAAACTAACAATCAGCAAAGTAGATTATTTCTAAATACTTCATTAATAATGATATCTTTTATTGACATCAGCTGAAAGATAAAAAATATCAATAAAGTCCCTTTAAAGGTTCTAAAAGAGACGATTTTAATGACTTTTCCTCCATTAAACTTACAAAAAGCACATTAAAGATATATTTTGTCTCATTTTTAAAGTTGGTTAATACTTGAAGATAATTCAGCTTTTACTTTTTTTAAAAAAATAAAATAAAATAAATATATAACTTTAGCATTTAATTATAACAAGAAAAACTGCAATAGTTTGTTGATTTTAAAAGTTAAAATTAGTGAATTTATAATCAATAACATAATTATTTATTATAAATATTGTCAGTTTCAAATTATATATGTTAGGTATTAAAATTAATGAATAACAACCTTAAAAGTTCAAATCAATTAATAATTTTATAAGGTAAAATGCATACTCATCTCCTGATATTTTATCAGACTCCAGTATTTTCAGTTCCAATGTCTTTATCATTTCTTTTAAATAATGTGAAATTAGCATTCTTTCATAATGATCATCAAAGGCATGGTTTAACATATACTGTAGAAAGAGTAACGCAAGGATAGTGATTAGCTTTTCATTCTTTCATTCTGATAATTTAACTGGAAAAAATAAAAATACAAGTGAAAACTAATTATTTTTCTTTTCTTCCTTTTTTTAATTTTTTTTTATGTGTCATAGCATCAGCAGGGAAGTGAACCCGCTACCCCGGGACAACTGCTTATAAAGCAGCTGCCGCTGACCTCTCGACCACCAATGCTTGACTTCCTTTTTTTTTATTTTAACCCCAATTTTTTTAATTTCAACACCAATTTTATTTTTAAAAATTATTTTTTTATACACCTGCGCATGTGAGTATTTTTACTGCATTATCTTCACATGATATTCTATTGTTCAAAAGAATTTAAAATTCTAGAGTTGAGACATTCAACACTAGTGTAAAACTGACCTTTTTAATTACTTTAACCTTGACCTTTCTAATTAAAGAAACTTTTAAATCACATGTGTATGTAGACAGTAGTGTAATTATCTTTAAAAGAGAGAGAAAAAAATTATTTAACTTAATGAAAACATATTTATTTTAACACACACTCTTTATTAATTAAATACTTTTTATTTAAAACATCTAATACCTTTATTCTATTAAAGGTTTTTTTCTTGATATTATTATAATTATTTAATACTTTTATAAAATATTTTCATTCTTTAAATAATTAATACTTTTATTAATTCCCAGTCTTATTTTACATAAATGTACTTATACATTATACATACACATGTATTTCAAGAAATAATAACTTAATTTAAATAATAATATTTCAATAAAATTAAACTAGCCAACAAATTTATCAAATCCAAAACTCTATTTTCACTCAAGGACTATTTAAATAATCACACTTTGTTAAATATTATTTAAAATATTTTTAAAGTTATTTTACTTTTAAACAAACCAAAGTAAAACTTTAACATTTTTAATAAACTATAACACAAATATCTATATAAATTTATTTAGTAGGAATACTTTTAAAACAGTAGACATTAAGCTAATATTTACTTCAGTTTAGACTGTTAAATTAAAATTCTATGCATCTACCAACAAACTAAATAATATTTTTTAAATGATTAATAACAAGAATATTTAATAAATTGTTTTATTGACAATTGGAACATTTAACCAATACCTATGCAAACTAATTAGAACAAACATAACTGGGAACAAGCTTAGTTTTATTTAAGGGAAAAAAAATTTTAATTATTATTATTAGTTATATTTAACCCTTAAGGGGCTTAAATGTATGATTACAATATCATCAGCTAGCTGAACAATCAAAGGTTACATAAACAGGCACCATATAACATGGATTTTTTAAAACACCAGAATATGAGTCCTCTTGTAGACAAAACCATGGCTAATATAATTATTAAAATACAGGTTCTTTTATAATTCAAAATATATTATCTATAATTTTTAATATATTTTTATCTCAAAAATAGATTCTTTTAATATCTTGTCTTCTGTCTTAAAATATGTTTGTCTAAAGGAAAGGTTGTTTCGCAAATTTAAATATTTTGATCTCAAAGATAAGTTGCATTGGTGGTTGAGAGATCAGTGACAGCTGCTTTACAAGCAATTGTCCTGGTTAGTGGGTTCACTTCCCAGCTGATGCTATGACACATGAGAAAAAAAAGATAAGTTCTTTTACAGGTTTGAAATATCTTCATCTCAGAGTTTAAATTCAGAATAAAATGCACTTGGAACAAAATGTTAATGGTAATGCTTTAACTTCTTAACAAAAAATATGATGGTTATTATTTAAGTTAGACATGAAATATTTGAAATTTGTTTTAATTTATTTTACAATCTTAGTATTTTTAAAGAAGTAGAAATGAAATTACATAATAACATAGTACTCATATATTTAAATAATATATAATTGATTACTTGAAAAATATTTCTAAATACTTTACAATTATTTACATATAATTATTTCACATCTACTGACTATAAAATACAGAAATCTTATATGTTCTGATGCAAATTTGATTAAACAATATCAAAATAATGTAGAAGGCAGTAAGGGCATTTTTATTCTGCCAACTACACAAGTGAATTTGAAATGAAGTAAATAATATAGCATTTATTTTCAAAAAATGCAGGTAACATAAATAATCATTAAGTAAAATGAATGTATAAAGACTATATGACCATTGAAGTTTACTCTTAAAAATAATTATTAATGCAAACTTTATTAAAGTAGATTTTATAGTAAATAGATGTGCTAATACAATGATATTATAATGGCATAAAACTAAACATTTTTAATTAATAATAAAAATATCTTTTTACAACATATAATAATTCATATTTTTTGTGTTTGCAATAATTATTATTACTTCTTTTAACCTACTATCTATAATTACAAATATTAATAAGTTTATACATTGATGTACCTTTCTTATAACCATTTTTTCAACAATTCTATCATTTAAATCAGTGGTCTTCAATCTTTTCACACCTACAGACTGGCAAAAATAAGGATAAGATTTTGCAGACTGGCAGAAGTCTACAGATAAATTTTCTTAAAGATATAAACTGCTTAGCCTTAGATGAGCATAATTGTTGTAACTGACCAAAACAACACATTACTTACTGTGTATTGTAATGGTGTTGCTTACCTTCATATGCCAAACACTCTTTCTCAGGTTGCGTCATACTGCAACAGAAAACAATACAATAACAATTGTTCTTATTATGTTTATTATTTCATTGTTAAAACATATAAGAATAAAATGTTATTCACCTGAATGTTGGGAAATATCACAGCTAGTGTAATTACATGATAATGATTATGATAAATGTAATATCTGTATTTAATGTTAAATATACAAGATGAAGTTTGTATAATAAAAAACTTTTTTTTAATTTTGAATTTTTTTAGAAAAATAATAAATAATTTAATTCTACACCCCCCCCATAAGCATCTGTGATAATTAGAAAAACAAATTAATTTATGTATGATTGATTCGATTTTGTTTTTGTTCTGTTTCTTTTTTTTAAATTGGGTAAAAATGAGATGAAAAAATAAATAAAAATTGTTTATATTAATTAAAAGTTTAAAATCATTATTTTGTTATTACAAACTATTTTGCCAGTCTAGCACGGCACTGGTCTGCAGACCAAGGGTTGAAGGCCACTGATTTAAATTATATTCTCTACTAAATAGTTTTCTTATTCATCAAATATGTTCTTTATTTACAAACCAGTACCCATAAAGTAAAACAATATACCTCTATGCCTTTGTCCAGGCTTACACACTTTTCTTAATCAAAAATAGCATTAAAAATCAATATGGAGACACTTAATAAATATTAGTACAATAGCAACAAATACTATGCAATATAAGACATCTATAACATTAACAATACCTATTTTGGGGCAAGGAAATTATTATGCTTAACAGTAATAATATACTTTAAGTTTAAAAAATTATAGTGGACCTAATAATGAATTATAAAGCTGAACATTCCTGAGGATATTTACCAAAATATTCTCTAATACTGAAATTCTAAACATAGTGAATAAGAAAAATATAAGCTAGCAAAAATGCAATTGAGCATCCAGTGCTATGTGTAGACAGTGCTCATGAATAAATGAGACACACTCATTTTTTTGGAGGGGCTAAATACATATTAAAGTACTATAATATAAATTGCCCCAAAAATGATATAATTTTCCATCTTGCACGCACATACAAAAGGCACATAATTCATTTACCCAGTCTTACAGTGTATGTATAATGACCAAACCCATTATTGCATAATGATGACAACACTTTGTGTATAAACTATTTGAAATTCTTATACACATACTGATATTTATAATACTTTCATTCATGAAATACTTTTCATAATATACAAAAGGCTGTTATATCTCCATGTACAATCATTTATAATTTTAAATAACCATTTGGAAAACTCTGGAATAATACAATTAAACCATACTTAAAACATTCTACTATATATCTTATCAATTCCATCTCTAATACATCAGTCATACAAACATATTTATAATACAATAATTAATAATAATCATATTATAATAAATAAACTATGGCTACATAAAAATGTATGCATAATAATTATGTTTTTAATAGATTTATAGTTCCTTTCCTTTTTGTAAGGAAAACTATCTCTTCCATTCTTTTGTTCTCTTCTTAGAATGATATATGAATGCATATACAGTCCTTAATTAAGACAGAGCAGACACACACACACACACACACACATATATATATATGCAGAAATATTTTGAGAAAAAGGTCACAATTTTACAAATGTAAAATAAGAGAAACAAGCAAATAATTCTAATAGCAAATAATTTCTTTTAAAACATGTTTTTAATGGCAATAAAAATCAGAAGAGCAACAAACAATGATAATTCTTTATTTCAAATTGCTTTTATGAAATATTATAAGTCAACTGCTGTAAATATAAATGATATTTATTTCTTTTCTAAATATAATAATATGTTTGAAGCAATCAGCAATTTAAAAAAAATATTCAAATAAATAAATGAATATGTAAATTTGAGATGAATAGATATATTATTTGTTTTCATATGAGACAATTCTGAATATAGTCTTTTAATTAGGATAATTAAAAAATTGTTTTTCATAAATTTGTTTTTTATGAAAAGACAATTTTAAATAATTGTCACTGCTTTTCTGTATAGGCTTAATATTTTTATAAAAATTCATTGCTCTACATCTGAGTTTGATATAAGTAGATTGCCTATTTTTATTAGCAAAAATTAGTACTCATAATTAATTAAAAGTTATTTAAAACATGTTGAAGATAGTCTTTTAGCAAAGTTCAGAATTTAACTAAGGTTATATAACAATGAAATAAGATACTTTTTATGTGACTTTTCTTTTCCTTTGGCTTCTTTGAAAAATATTAGAATTTCTTTTAGCATTTTTTTTTAAATTATTGTTTGATAAATCAGTTGAACACATGCTTTGAAAGCAAATACTGCATGGATTACTTGCTAGTTCTTTACTCTATCATAAATATAAAAAATAAAACTTTAAACTTTAACAATGATTTTAAAAATAGTCAAATAAAAACCAAACAATTTACTTCAAAACTAAAATAAAGTTAAAATTTGAAGTGAAAGTTTGAAGTGAAGGGTAAATAAATTTTAAGTGTGTATATTTTTATACTAGTGTCTGTGTTGCTCTTTTTTCCACATCCATGCATCAAGATTTTTACTACATTTTCTTTTTGTCAAATCAATCATTTGTAGGTCTAAATTTGTAGTATTCAAATTACTGGCACATTGTTGATTTTTTGATTGATCTGATCTTGAACTCTGTACTTTAAATCCAGACAATTGATCACTTGACCATCTAGACAATAAATGAACTTCTTAATCACCAATTTTTGTAAACTCTAAATAATTATCAAATGTATTATTTAATAATAATTTTAACTGATTTTTAAATTAAACATTCTTTTTATTCAAATACTCTTTTTTAATTTTTCTTTTGCATTAGCTAAAAACTTTTCAATATTAGACATTAATTGAATAACCATTTTAAAACGCACATTACTTTTAATAATTTTTTTTAACATTCAATATTTCATGTGCATTGCTCCAACCACACACATGTACATTAAATGTAGCCATTTTTAAACAATAAAAATAAATTAGTTATTGACTGACATTTAATAATCAATTAAAAATTAACACTAATTTCAATCAATTATACTTACTATTTTAAACTCTAATTTTAAATACTCTCACATAAATTGATATTTAATAAAACATAACATTTATTCTAAAACTATTTATTTTAAAAATCAATAATTAGAAATTCTAATAAAATTATTTATTTTAGACAACATAAAACAACTTTATCTATTACATCTGTTTGAAATATATTAAGCACTAGATTAATTCTTTTTTAGTTTAAAAATTTAATTTTATTTTTTCAAGTAAATATTAAACAATCTAAGATGACTTTTAAATAACTGCTATCTAACTAGGCTAACTGAGTTACTTTAACTCATATTATTGAAACACATAACTTAAAATTTTTGTTTTAATAGCACAGATGAAGAAATTTATTTACTATAATCTTATTTTAAAAAATTGAATGCTTTAAAATGTATATCTATCCTACAGGGTTAAATATATAATTATTAATACATATATGCTTATAAGCATTATATATTGTAATTTATTTAGAGAAAGATATATGGTACTATAAAATATGGTGTACAATGGTTTCTCATTAAACAAAATCAGAAATTTCCATACATAAGTTGTAAGTCCAGAACTTTTATTAACCAAAATAAGTATTTCCTTTTTTTAAACCCCATACATACTACAGTCAACTCATATATTTCTTCCTCCTCATTATCCAAATATTTTTTCATTCTTAATTATTTTTAATTCTCTTATCCCATTTTTTTAAAAAAACTGTTTTCTTATTCCATAATTCTTTCTTATATTGACCAATTTCATTCTAAAGAATTAAACAAAAAATCATGAAATCATTATCTCTTTCATACTCTTTACTTTTACATTTTTTTCAATCTCCATAAAATTTATTGTGATTCATATCTTATATGCAACAATTCAAAAATAAGTATATGTTATTCTTTCTATCATCACTATATAAACTAGATCTACAATCCAAATCCTCATTCTAGTTTTGCTTCCATCTATTGATCTATCTTCTTTTTTCATTCCTCATAATTATGTATCAATTATATATTCTCTGTATATTTTTTTTACATAAATACATGAAAATAAACCTTTGCACATAATTAAAAACTTCTATCTGTTGTATTTGCTTTTGCTTCCACTTAATCTCCATTTAAGCCCTTTTTTACCAATCTGTTTTTATTCATATAATATTATTTTTTAAACATTTTAAATTTACTTTCAATTCCCCTTATTAAATTAAAAATTCATATGAGGATTTTACCTGCAATAGCTGATTTACCATTTACAGTTCACCTTCCCCATTTCCAATATATATCTGTCTACTTTTTTGTATTTTATCTTAAAATTTCTGATTTATTGGCCAATAAAAACTATAGCATTCAAAATAGATTTCAGTATTTCTTTTCAAATAATTATATTTAATTCACATTTATTATATTTAAAAAAATGCCACTTTTTAATCACATTTTTTTTTTACTTTTAAACTGTAATTCCCAACTATATAAATATAATTCCATTTTTTTATTTAACAAAGTATATAAATAACTGTATTTTTTCATTTCTTTAAAACAAATATCTTTAATTTTTTATCCTTTGATTTACCATTTTCCATTAAGATCTTAGATTTTTTTATTGCTAAATTTAAATTTTGTATTTTCTGCTTTTCCATACTCCTGTATGAGCAATTCCATATCTTCTACATTGATTGCAAAAAAAAAAATGCTATATAAAAACCCCACTTGTAAATGCGATATCTTTTTCCAAGCTCAGAAACCATAATGCAAGCAATAAATAGATTTATTGGACATTAACTATTCTACCTCAATTGACTTATTGATAATCCATTACAGGTTTAAGGTTTTCTCAATATCTTTATATGAAATCATTTACAAGCCTTTTTATAATGCTCCAGAAACTTATTGATGTTATTTTTTTATTTATTTTTTTCCAAAAAGCTTGTTGTTTGTTAATATTGGATCTATAATTATATTATCTATTGTTTTTGGTTCCATATTGTCTTTTTATACTTTATTAGTTATATATTGATTCTATTTTTCATTTATACTTTATTAGTTATATATTGATTCTATTTTTCATTTTTGATCTATTTATAACTATATAAATAAGAACTTACTTTTAAAGTCTTGTCTTTTCTATTCATATAGATATAATAGTTTTTTTTTTAAATTATGATACAATAATAATACCTTTTGATTGCTTTTATTGATCTGTTTAATATTGTAATTATTTGAAAGTTATTGTTTAGACTTTTCTTATTTTAATACTATAGTGACATAATTTGACTTGTAATCAGTAATAACTATAAATTATCTTTAATATTAAATTTCTTTCTCTCTCTGTCTTTGTCTTTATCTCTTATCTCAAATTAAATATTTTTTCCTTCCTTTCATCTCTTTTTTGATCTCTTCCTCACTTTTTTTCCATTTTTCTTGCTCTTCTTCACTTTTTTATCTTTTTCATTTTTTATTTCTCTCTTCTCTTTTTCTCTTCCCTTCTCTCTGTTATTTCATTATAATTTGTTAAGAATTGGGAACTATCCATCTTTAATATATACATCTAAATAAATACTTTTGCTATGTTTTTTTTGTTTATATACAAATGTGAAATAAAATGAAAATAATATTACCTTATATATAAAAAAATTAAATATTCTCTCAATGTATTTTCAAGACCTTTGTCAATTATGCTCAACACTAAAAATGCATTATGATTATTTTCAATATTTTTCTTCATATGTGAAGTAATATTAATTAGTATCACTACTAATTTATTTCACTTCACTGGTGGAATTATGGTTTTTTTAATAAATTATTATAGTTTAAAATAGTATGTCATTGATTTTATGAACAATGACTCTGTAAGCACAAGTCAATTTAAACATCAGTATATTCTTCTAGTAGAGGTAAACCTTAAAGTACCATTGAAGTAATTAAATATAGCAAATTAAATCATTACTCCAGCAAATATGCATTTTCAGGACATATAATAATAATGTAATTACAATTGATTATTTTAAACAGTTATAATTCAAAAATGTTAAAATAATAGTTATATTATGAACTATGAATAAGCCAGAAAATGTAATAAATTTAATGTCAGGGATAAATAAGAAATAGATATCATTCGATTTCTGTAAAAAAAGAGGGCCCAAAAGGTAAAACTAGATATATGGATCTAAATTTTAAATTAGATTCAAGAATAAATGATAGTTTTATAAATAGCACTCCAGTAAATTATAATAAAATATTGAAAATTATTAAAAAAATAAAAAAATTGTATAATTATAATGGAAAATTGTAATACTATAGTAAAACAAGGAAGAGATGATAAATTTATTGGAAATTATGAATTTGAAATAAAAAATGGAATGTATGAAAAGTTGATTTTTTTTGTACAGAAAATAGTGCAGTAATAATGAACTCATAATAAAATATTGCATACACACACAAAGGTAGATTTACATGTAGAAAGATGACAATAGTAAATTTAGATGTTTTGATTTAAAATAGGTTAAGAGTATGTGTGAACTTCTTGGAACTAATATAGATTTAAATCACAATTTAATCGTGACAAAATTAAGTTTACTTTTTACAAAAAAAAAAAAAAAGAACTGAAATAAGAAACCAAATAGACTATTTATCAATTAAAGTAGAACATTATTGTAAAAGTGAATCCAAATAAATTTCAAAACTAATTTATTTAAAAAAAGAGCAATATATCTTGATTATTAAATAAATAATAAAGATAAAAAATTTTGACTTTTATTTAAGATAGAAGTATAATTAGAAAATTTAACAATGAATTGTGATAAGAAAGAGATAACAATAAAAGTATAATGGAAAGCTGTAGAGAAATTATTTATAAAAAGGTAAATTCAATTTAATATATAATAGATTAAAATAATGGAAAAACAGGATCAGTGGAATAAAATAGTGGTTGAAAATGACAATGGAAATTATTAATAAAAAAAATAGGTACATTGGTAAAAATAAAAAGCTGTTATCTATATCAATAAAAAGTGTGTAAATCAGAATAATAAAGAAAGCAATTATAATAGCATTAATTGAAATGAAAACTGTAAAAATACAGAGTGTTTATGAGATTTTATTGAAATATGAAATATTAGAGTGAAATGGTGTGACATAATTGTTTGATATTTATAAGGCAATTTATGACTCAAAATTGGCCACAAATTTATATTTAGTTAATTGAAATATAATGTGGTTAAAGTGCAATAGTGGATCATAAATATTGGATTTCTAATGGATTGAAGATCAGTTTGAATTTAGAAAAAATAGAAGTTCACACAAAAATACAATGGAGTGATGAGAATCTTTATTGAAAAATATAAATAATTAAAAAACAAGTTTATATTTGTTTATTGATCTTGAAAAGACATTTAATAAATATTTTATCTTATTTTGTTAGATATATTTAATAGGAAAAATATAGATTGAAAGTGAAAACATTTATTTAAAAATGTGTTCATGAATCAGGTGATACAAGTATTCTTAAATTTTGTGATAGATAGTAGAGAAGGAAAAGACCAGAATAGTTTTCTAGTTTTTATTTTATTTAATAAATAATTAGAAGAATTGTTGAATAAATGTGGTTGGGATAAGAATGGAATTAACATTAATGTAATATGATATGGTGTATCAGGTTTGTGAAAGTATTTAGAGATCGTGAGTATAAAGATAAGTACTTTTTTTTATTTTTAAAATGTTTTGTCATTTGTTAATGCTGGCGGGAACTTTATTTATATTTGAACAGTTGCAATGAGTTAATCTCAAAACATCACCTATAAATATTTAGCACTGTAGGTTTTTATTTATTATTTAGATATAGTATAAAATATATAATTAAAAAAAAAAATTAAAAATCATATAGGACGTTTTAATAATATACCATGCTTAAAAATAGTTATTGATGATATCATTACCATTTTACAAAAATAATTATAGACTTTCATTCAAATTAGTGGTCCATTTATCTTGTAGGATACAAGAATAGTTGTATTTAAAATTATTAATCATATACAGGTGTACATCAGTTTGAATAAATCATTGTATTTATTGCTAACAAATAATAGAACTATAAGACTGAGCAACTAATAGCTATTAGTAAATACAACAAGATTTCATTTATAACTTGGATGGTAAATTAAATATTAATATAAAAAGTATGAACTTTTTATGGTTTTTTATAATAACTCCAGTTAATTATATAATATGGATAAAATTAGAAGACAAAGGAGATAAATATTGATATAGATAGACAGACAATAAAGAATAATCCACCTTTTTTGCCTATTTAAAAACAAACAATATTCCAACTGACATGCCATGTACACCAATAATTAAATATTTGAATTCTTTAAAGTTATAAACATTTATTACACATTTCCCTTGTTATATGACTCATGTTATCAAAATATGTAATTTAAAGTTGGTTTTACAATCAACATGAGACAACTAGTTATTTATAGATGAGTAACAATAAAATACTGCATTAGATATATATATGTATGTGCTTAGAGTCCTATTAATTGTGAAAACAAAATTTTATATGTATTTATGTGATTGACTCAATATATTCACACTTTAAAAATAAACTAGTTGCATTTGCAGTACATAAATATAAAGATTGAGCTAATGTGGATATTAAGTGTTTAACCCTCTATTTTATCTGAGAAAATAAATTGTTATCCAAAAGTATATATCATATCAGATGATGTTCTGAAATTTTATGCCACCATAATTTATGATCTAATAAAGCTATATCTAATGAGGAATTTTCTACATACATTACATACATATATATATATATATATATATATATATATGTAGAAAATTCCACTTACATATATATATATATATATATATATATTGTAAGTGCCAGATTAGTGCTGTATGTCACTCTATTTAAAAAAAGAAGTTTTTTGATCTTGTTTAATTTCCATTTCTTTTGATCTATGAATAATGGAGGTGTTGAAATATTAATGTTAACTAAATAACCATAGCAACCTAATATTTTAAAATATTTTATATTAATATCAGCATCAAATCATAAATTTGTTGCTGCCAGTAAAAATGCACAAAAACATTTATTGTCACACAAAATTAATTTGTTACTATTTTATTATTAATTTTAAATTAAAATTATTATTTTAGTAAGTCCACACAGGTGGACATTTTATATAATATTTTTATTTTAGAATATTGAGTATAGATAGACTATATGGATTACACAATTAAAACTTTTCAAAATTCCAACCTCAGGCTAAAAGTTCATAGCTAAACTAATGCTTTCTTTCTGATATACAGACACAACCAATGCAATATGAAGATGTTTGCGTAAAACCACGCTGACAGGAATGTGCATCTGCAGCATGATGTTATTTAAAGGAAATAATCTTCATCCAGTACAGGAATGTGTATGTGTCTGGCAAAGGAATCATGTATATAAAATATTTAAGAGAAATGCTATGTATGGAGGTAGAGCAGTCTAATTTGCCAACTTATAGTCCCTATCCATAGAGCTAAAGGAAATCAATGTTGTAGGGAATACTCTTTGTTCATTGCAACTCAATGACTACACCTCTGGGTCATCCATTCAATTGGGCTTTGCCCTGTATGCTAAACATGCTTCACATTACATTGATATAAACATCCACATATCCCTCCACCAGCATCAACCTAACTACACAAATAGTCTGAAATCATACCCTTTAAGCTAACATAAACGATTCTAAATGTTATTAATTGAAAAGTGCTTAGGAGAAATAATCTATATGGGTAAATACATTTAGACAGCATGAGGTGTCACATTTACTAATATATATTACATGGCTGTGCATGTACAGGCATATATATTTTACATAAATAAAAATCTTGAAGGAATAACTAACATAAACATTAACGAATCTATGCAGCCATCTACACCCAATTTTAATTTAATACATTTTAATAATTTAGTTAACAAATACACAATAAATAAAAACTGAAAAATGGAAATGATTAGCAAACATATGCATAAAAAATATTAATAATTGATTTAGATTTTTTTTTAGGTCAGATAAGAGTTTTTATTTTTAGTTACTAATTGCAAGCTTGTAAAAGTTCATATTAGATAAACAAAAGAGTTCATACTTTCCGGATTCCAGCAAATTTAAGGGTCCATCTTAGTGATCACTTTTGTACATTGTCCATCCTCCTTGGAAATGAAACCACTACTTGCCAATACTTGGGTCAGGAACTGTCATTGGGAGCCTCAGCTGATGCAGGAAATTAAATCTATTTTTATTGCAAGATTTCTACATCATGGAGTCTGCACTACAGCTACAGTTCAAAGAAAATCAATAGTCAGAATTTTGCAACAACAAAACTAATGAATTCAATTATTTTGGCTTTTTATACTTCTGTAGCTTATTAGCATTTTTACAGATCCATCAAACATAATATCACTGATCCTAATGTCTAGATTTTTTTCTAGTCCATGCTGTTGCTTAGTGCTTCCATTAGTCAATCTTTAATTTCATTCTCTTATCTGACCTTCATTATTTAAGTGCCCCAAGTGCTAGTTTGCTTTATATTTAATTAATAAAACAATCATTTCCATTTTTTAAGATTAAATATAATTCTTAAAATAGAAATTCATTAACATTTATTTCTATTTTCTTTTATATTACTTAAAACCAAAATATTAATCTATCTTTAGATCTTTTTTTTTTTTTTTTTTACAAAAAAGTACTTTTAAATATTTTTTTTTTGTAAAGAAAAAGTTTAATATCTATGTGAATACATATGTTAAACATAATTTTTTTAATTTTCTTTTAGTTTTTAATAAAATCATTGTTACTTAAGATTATTTCCCCCTTTATTTTAATTTTAAAATAATGTAATGGCATATGTATACTGTTACAATACATTTTAATTCATTAAAATTTATGTCCAGTGAAATTATCTTTATATGCTGGTGGAAATGCTGATACATTTTGCTAACTATCTCTCTCAGTCATGCTTTGACAAAATACTCCATATCAAAAGCCTGACTTAGCAGATTAATAAATTTATTTTATGCTTATTTTGCCTTATTGTAATTATTATTTGCTTATATATATATATAATTAAAATTATCCCAAATTTACAAGCATGTGTGTGTGTGTAACAGATAAACCTTATAATAATGTTATTAGATGTGTGTTGATTACGTATATATTTTTATTTATGTATTTTTATTTGAGAGGAAGTTCGAGAGAGTAACGTAAAATTAGCAAACAAAAGATGTGCCTTATTTTAAATTCAGAAAAGATTTTTTTTGTTTGACATAAGTTTATTTTGAAAATTCACGTTATTTCAAAATTTATCCTGCGGGTCTATCTTCAGCTCGAAATAGACTAAAACTGGCTCTCTCAAATTTTATCTCGTTCATATTTTAAATTAGAGGCATCACTGTTGACCATTAGCAGACATCCGAGAATTATCAGAGGCAGTCAAAATGAGTATAAATGCAGCCGCATTTTCTAGCTAAAAGGCTCTGCATTTGATTTCTAAAAGTTGTTGTAGAACGAATCTACACCACTCAAAATTTCAACATGAATCATGAGTAGAAAGAAAATTTGCTTCCCCAATCTCTCCAAGATCGGAACCATGCTAATGTACTCGTAAACCATCACCTCATGAATGCTGCCAAAATGAACTATAAAATGCACTAGGAAAGGATGTTGACCACTATTTTCCCAAAATTGTGCCAAATTGACTATATTTCTCCAAAATGAAATCAACATGTGTGTACATGGCCATCAACTTGTCCAACAGAAAGGTAATTCCCTGCCACAATATGAACTCTAAAAAACTTTCATCTAAATAATTTTTTTAATATTCATAAACTGTAAAACTCAACCTCTAACTATTTAAAGTTATTTTGCCTAAAGTATATCTTTGTAATATTTCCATCTTGTAGTCTTTATTTTCATTAAAATGTAATTGCTTATTTTCTCAATTGGTAATGCCAAGCCGATTATTAACTGCTTAAACAATGACTTTCTTTTTGCTTAATATATAAATCTTGTTATTTGATTTTTTAAACTCGATTGCTGGGTTTTCACTCTTACTGTCTTATTATTTTTAAATGCGGCAAATTTTAATTTGATATTATGTTAATCACACCCATTTTAATATGCTAATAAGTCAATCTGGCAAATCAACCTTATCCTATTTACTATTCCACCATTATGGAATTTTAAATTGTAAATGTAAGCTTTCTTACTAAATTATAGAAATTTGCCCCATTGAACAATACTCCTAAATTGTTTTTATTACTTTATATCATGCTATCCATTATCATTTCAAATATATTATTAACTATTATTTTATGCTATTGATTTAGGATTAAGTAAATATAGTATTGAATAAATTAAAGTTCATGTTCTTACCTTTAGCTGGTGATTCAGTATATAATTAGCCTGCCATCTAATGATAATTTAGTTAAATAATTTATCAAATGTATTGAAATGCATTTAATGAAGGGAATCCTAATTTTCATTTTTATTATTGATATTCTAAATAATCTTTTAGGCAAATTGTGTGCCCCTTTGGGATTACTTATATCTTATCATTTCATTACACTAGGCTTACTTAATCTCTAAGGCCATAATAAATCAGTGTTAATACAGACCTGAAAGCCTTCACAATGCGTCTCGATGATAACGTTCATGAATCAAAATGTTGCTTTGTCATACTTTTATTTATTACCAGAATAATTAAAGCACATTTCTCGGCGAAGTGTGGAGTCCCCAACTCCAAAGGTTGTGTTAGGTTGCAGTGGGTTCTATTATGGGTTAACATTCTGAATTCATGAAACCATAGTATCTTACCAACCACATCTTCGGATGCCATCTGTCACAAGTGCAGATGAGCTCACATATTTTCATTATCAAGTGAAGCTTCTCATCTTGCCTTACATTATCATTCAGTCTGCACGCTATCGTTTATACTTTCTCCTATATTTTATTCGTCTGTAAGTCGTAATGCTATGATTTCTTAAGCCATCCCAAGCCTCCATGTTATCATATAAATTTAGCTAGCCCCATCATGTGTTATAGCTTATTAATGCTATCTGCCCTCTCATTAAACCACCTTAAATACATTGAGAATCAACTTCTCATAAAGCCTATAAAAGTCAGATCATGTGACTGAATGTAGAGATGACTATGCTCTTTCCTATTCAAATGTAAATCGTAAATGTTGAATACATTTTATAATTTCCAAGATAATTAATCTGTAGTTAATATAATTGTTATAAAATCCATGTATAATTATTAAAATTCGTTAGATTATTTGTTGTTTAAATTATCATAAAATTCATGATAGAAGCCTCACATGTAATTATTGAAATCCGTTAGATTATTTGTTATTTAAATATCATAGCATGAATAATAGAAGCGCCGTAAATCTTATATCTTAAATTAGCATATTAAGCCACATCATTTTGATTAATTACTGTTTTCATTAATATGTATATTTGGTATTTGCATATCCATCAATCCTTAAGTCATGTTGCTAAGGCCAGTATGGAATGCACAAGTAAATAGTATGTGAAACCCAGATAGAGTATTCATTATGTGTAAACAAATTCATAATGTATTTAATCCTTTATCTCCATTTGCTATTATACAAATTTAACTACATTATTAATATTGTTATAAATAAATTCATCTTTAATAATTTATTCTTTGAATATTTTATTCATTTGTGCATGCACATCTGATATTATATTGCGCCATCCTTTAGTTAATCCATAGATCTCTTGTGTCTCTGCTGACGCTCTGGGACGGGAATTGTTAGAAATTTCATTTGTTATCATCAGAAGTGTTGTTCGTAATGTTATAGAATTGGGAGATGGGCAATAGGGCAGAGTTCATGAGTATTCCTGACCTGTTTATCTCACATATGATTGAACTCTAGGTACTTTTGCTTAGATGCTAGTTCTTGTCAGACAAACATACAATTCTGACTGGTACAATATATATATATATATATTGTACCCATTTTATTTGTGGCTGGTGTCCTAATTAAAATAGTTAGATGCACAAAATGGTAAAAAAAATTTAAATTTTAGATGAGGAATATTCTTTGTTACAATTTCAGACTAAAATTAAAGTAATTATACCTAAAGTTACCTTATATAATTTTATCAATGTATTAAATAATATCTAAAATGCATATTAATAATCTATTATATGTGTAAATTTTAATAGAAATATAGTTCAAGAATAAATATTATGCTGGTATTTATTAAAATAATGTAAATTATACTTTAAGTAAGTTTAATTTTAATAATAATAAATTAAATATGCCAGGTTAGTTAATTTAAAATATTTTAAATTAATCATTAAGGAATATTATGTAAGAAAAAGCAGTGTCCAATTAAAGCATTTCTAATTATAGATGTGTAGGTCTGTGTGCTTGCATGTATATTATTTTACTATATTTAATTTGCTAATGATAATTATTTTTATTAAAAGGTATTAAAAAATTGACCTATGTTTAATACTTAATTATTAAAAAATATGTGAAATAATTTGTTAAGTAATTTTCATTTAATAATATTTAAATCATTAAATAGTTATAAAAATAGATTATTTTATTCACATAAAGTTAAAATATTATACAATTAAACCATTGTTTTAAAATATTTTTTCTTTCTTTTAATTAAGTTTATAAATAGAGTTGAAGTTAAAAACTGAAATTGATTTTATTGGATGATTGATTTTGGTAGATGTCAGCTGATCAATTGGATTAGCTATAAAAGAAAAAGAATAGATATGTGAGAGTGTGTGCGCGGAAATTATTAAGGAAGTGATAAATGATTTAAAAAGAAATTTTTGTGCTAAAAGAAACTGTTAATTTTTTTTTTTTAAAAAAAATGTGTTTAACATTTTGTCTTTATTTAAAGCAACGTTAATATAGAATAGACAAAAAATAACTAGTAAATTCTTTAGAAAGCCACATTAATATTACTTGTCATAACAATTAGAGAAAATGAAAAATACTTAGAGTGGCTTTGATAAAATTGCACTAGTGCCGGAATTCTTGCTTATGTCTACAAAAAAAGTTTACCCATACTGAAACAACTGACAAAGGAATAGTGTATTATGTAAGAATATGTTTTGCTATATTATATAAATCTTTCTATGTTTGTCATGTAATACTAAATCATGCATACACGTTATTTCTGGTTTACTGTTTACTTTCTCCGTTTGCTTATAAAATTTTACATGATCTGAGAATAACCTAGTATTACCTCTACTGAATTGAACTATTTAATCTTCTCATTAGCGTTCTAATACAGAACTGTTATTATAATTATTTATTTCTGCTTACAATATGAAAAAATATTTAAAACTTAAATTACTAATTTATGCGTATAATAATCTATGATATTTATAACAGAATAGCTAAAATATAAGATATATTTAAATCAATATTTATTATAACACTGTTTAAAAAACAAAATTAAAAAATTGTGGAAACTAACGTTAATCCTATACTCAAATAAATAAAATATTTGGGATTGAATTTAGGTGACTGCAGTAAAGCTATAGATTATAATACACATTTATTTCAAATTAGAACAACTTATAAAAGAAAGTGTTTAAATCTTCAAAATCTTAAAGAAGATTAACTTTACTTAATGCAAAGTGATATTCATCCTTTCTCATTTTAAAGTTTATTTTCAGCATCAAGTAGAGGGATAAAAAAGAGTTTAATTAATGAACTTACAGTTCAAACTTACATGTTATCAGGAAGTGTTTTGGTAAAAAGAAAATTAGCTTTTTCTCAATTTTAACTTTGGATTGGTATGCTTAAAAAGAAGAAAAAATTATGTTTATTTTTTTTTTTTTAATTTTAAAAGGTATTATGTGTGCTGGTATGCAATAATTTGGCATATGATAAATTTATCTATATTTTAAGATTATTAAAAGTATGATAAATGACAAGTTTATTTTAACAATTATATTGATCATCACTGGATAAATGTTACTTAATAATAACATTTCTTGGTAATTACAGTATTTATTTTAATATATGCTTGGGTAGTTTATTTAATATTAGATTATTTCAATATTTAAAAAGTAAAATGACCTAGAGTATTTTGTTATGAAAAATTATTTCTCATATCTTGCTAATTGCGATTTTAAATTTATAAGGAATATATGCTTTGGAATGAATGATATTTCTTCAAGATTGATTATTGGCATGGTCACAATTTTATATTCTATATATAAACAAGACATTTATTTTCTTATATAGCGCGATGTTTTTGTTCTATAATCTATAATATTAATAAGTAATTTAAAGTGATCAATTAATAACTTCACACTCTTTATTTCAAACACTTCAGATTTGCCCATACATATACCATTGGGTCGAAAATATAGGTGGATTCATTCTATATTTTCTTAAAGACTTTATCTTGGGTTTGAAAAAGTGGGAGTATTCATTTATATAGTGACATCTGCAAAGCGCATGTGTATATCAGCTTATTGGCTTATTAATGTTATAGATTATATTCTATATAGTAAATTATTTTATGAAACACTTATTTACATGTGTTAACTTTTATTTGGTATATGTGTATGCCATTACTATAATTAAATTATGCTAGTGCATTATAGTAATGTTAGAGTGTATATAGTTCTGCTATTGGGCATTTGAATTGTAAGATGTTTAATAATTGTTATTTTTTTTAAAAAATTATAATAGGAGTAATTGCAATACATCAATTTTCAACTTGAATGTTACTTTGAGATATGACTTAGGTTATTCTTTAGTTCAAAATACTTGCATTATTCATAGATATATGGAATATTATTTGAATTTTATATTTTGAAAATTTTAATTTTTACTAAATATTTAATAATCAATTAAAATAACATATATGTTTAATTGATTATATTTTCTTGTTAACTAAATGAAGTAATCATAGAATTATTATAGAAATGTAAAACTTGCTTTTCACTAAGGTTAATAATAATTCATAAAGTTCTTAGGAATATGTTAATATTTTATATGATTTGTATTATTATGTAAAAAAAAAAAAAAGAAAATGTTATATGATAATTAGAATTATACCAGCTTTATTCAAAACATTTGCTCACTTTGAAATATATAATGGTATCAAGAAATAATTATATTCTTGTTATGAAGAATTAATAAGTTTGTTTAAATAGGTGGATTTATTATCAAACTAATTTATTGTTAACTGTATTCAAGAATTTATAACAGTAAAATTATTTTATTAGAAGTTGTAAATAGTTAAATTAATAAAAAAAAATTTATGTTCTATGTTATTTTAATAAAATTTAAACATTGCACTGTAAATTATAAATATTGTTTGCAAATAAATTGGATTTTTTGTGGAATTTAAAATTTTGTAGTTTGACATTATTTATGTTTCAATATTTCTATTTGTCATTCATCACAGATACTGATTGGATTCAGTATTTACTTTATTCCTTGATTGCACAATTATAATTAATTATTATGTTTAGAAATGTTTATTATGTTTATGAAAATGACTTATGAACATGATTATATTTGTTATGGAGTGTATGATAATTTGTTCATAAGTGATCTGTGATTCAGAAAAACTGTTGAAGAAACCAAAATTTATCTGATCATGCACAAGAGTGTCATATTTAATCATCACATATGTTTATTTCATAACAGATTTAAGAATTTTCTTTTGTGTATTTAAAATTGGTTAGCAATCAATAATATTATGATTTGACTTATTTTTCATTCAAATACAGAATTTATTATTTTAAGATGTGTAAGCAGAGCTTTATTTGGATATCCATATGCCAATTACTTTATTAAAGAAAATAATAAATTTATTCAAACATTTGCATTATAAGAGTAATGTTATTATATTTATAGTATTAAAGGTTATTGTTATTATTAATAATGGTCATCAGGAAAGATGATTTTTTAGAATTTTAATAATCTAAATTATATTTTATTATATTTCTTAAATTATAATAGACATCTTTCTTTAATGAATTTAAAACCCTGTAAGACCTAAAGTAATTAGTTTTATGGTTTAGTTATCATATTGCAGAGTAAAGTTATTATAATTTATTAAGGAATATATTATTATTTAATATATTTTTAAATTTTGTCTGGATTATTGGATTTCCATAAAAGTACTCTTTGTTATCCAATATTCTATGCTTTGTTTCTTCTGTAATGTGATATTTCTGAGATAGAAATTAAGATATAGTGATTCAGATAAAAATTTAATTTAAATTAAAGCTATAAATATTAATTTATTATTATAATAAGTTTTAGTATTGTTAATATTAAATATTTAGTTAAAATATTATATTATCTTATTGGAGTAGGGTTATTATTGTTAGTCATTGAAATATTATTGTGATTTTTAAAGGGTTTGGATGCTATGGTATTTCAATGTAGTTGGATATATGTCTTTGATACTTTAAAACAGGCAAAACTCTCCATACAGTATTGCCACTCAGTACAAGCCAGATTAATCAATGGATGCCAGAATGCTTGGGCATAAAATTCCCATCTAGTGCATACTCATCCAATATCTTCAGATTAGTTTCTGGCTTATGGCCTTCATCAGTGAGGAGCCTTGGATCTGAGTACTGCACAAGTCTGTTTTAATAACAGTTATGAGTAAGCATAAGAAATGGTAATCATGTGATGTTTATTGTCTTTGATACTTATTTGACTTTAAATCAGTCTGTACCTCTTAGCATGAGAACACAGTCTCATGATTAAATTTATTATCGTTATTATTATTATTCTGAGCTAGGCAATTATTAACTGATAGTATTTATTTGTTAAAGCAGGTTGAGATTAGTGATTATTATTATTATTAGTTGATTATTGCTTTTACCCACTTTGTACTCTTGCTGCTTATCTTGATTCCTGATTCTCAGGGTCTTTTGGTTTTTAGGATGGTCACAATATATATATATATATATATATACAGATATATATATATATATATATATATATTGTAACAGGCACATACGATGTTACATTTTTTTTTTTATCATTAAACATGAAAAAAATAAAAGTTCACAAATAAAACTTCTTTTTTAAGAATTAAAAATTGAAAATTAAAATTCTATACTAAACTCATATATATTTAAAATCGCACAGATGAGAAATTAAAAAAAAAAGAAACTTTATTAAAAAAAAAGAAAAAGTATTTTAAAACTAAATTGTCAGTAAAGATTTAAAGATAAAAATATATCTAAGTTTGTACAAAACAAATTAATTAATGTTATTGAAAAAATGGAAATGATTAATTTAATTAGTCCAAGTGAACTAACCCTTGGGCAGTTAAATGTATCAGCAATGGTCAGATAGGAAAACAATAGAAACTAATGGCCAATGAAAGAAATCCATCGGGAATCGGACCTCAGCGAAAAGCCCATCACATCGCTGTGATGTAATGTCCACTGGATCTGAAAGGCTACTATAAAAAGTGAGTGAAGAAAATTATTATGGAGAGATGTATGACAGTAGTGGTAATATGCATTAGTGTGGAGTTGTGGGAGAAGGGATTGAAAAGATGCACTCTTCAATCCCTTCAGTTTTGTTAAAAAAAAAAAGGAAATGACATTGTTTTCTACATTAAGGACCAGCTAAAGTAAAGACCTCTGGATAAGTAAAACACAACGGCTAACTGGATACCAATATCTTCAGGATGGTGTGGGAATTCCCGTTCAAAATTACAAACAACTACAAATTATGGACCTTTTAAAACCGTAAGAACTTTAGATAATTCATGAACATTAAATTAAAAACTTTACGTATTTAAAATAATTGCAATAGAATCCTATCTGACCAACTTTATTTATTAATAAGTAATTTTAATTTGATGTATTTCTTTTGTAAAATCATTTCCATTTATTTATTTATTTGTTCTTTTAAGTTTTGTTTTTGTTAAATTAAATTATATAAATGTTAAACTTAAGTCGGGCATGAATGGCTACATAGATTTGTAAAGTTATATTAGGGGAGGGTAATCTTAGGTTATTTGGTCTATAGTTGAATTAGGTCAATGGATTGTATATATTGGTGTAATTAGTAGATGTAATATGAGATTCACTATGGGCAGAATCGTTTTATATGCCACACACTTCCTTTTTGCCTATGGAATGCAATCGTAAGTCAGCAAAATGACCGCAGTCCTTCCTATGGAGTTTTTTTTTATTGCTCTTATCGTCAGATAGATGTAATCTTCCTATCTGACGAGAGGAAATTTCTTCTCTTAACCTATTGGTGCTGTCGTATTACATTGAACACATTGATATATCAGGTGGATTGACATTGGTTTAACTGTGAACTTTTGGCCTACGGTTAAATAAGGGATAAAATATTTTCTTTTCAAATGCAATCTATGTAGTCTATTCATACTCGACACTCTAAATAAAAATGCATTAAAATTAAGTTGGGTATAGACACTTACATGGATTCGTTAACGGTTGCTTATGTTTGTTGGTTTTTATATTCGATTAGAATATATAAGTCATCGATGTCACTGCAGTATCTTATGATGACTGCCATTGGGTTTCTTGTATTCCCTCTGCAATTGACATTATCAATGACTTTGTATTTTGATCAGTTAAGTTTATTTTGAAATGTTTTTAATCGTGTAGTCTATCTAACCGATCTATACTCGACATTATGAAACAAACTTTCATAAAAACATCTGTGCCAACTTATAAAAATTAAAATGTAAACTTATAATATTATAAAAAATTAAAATGTAAATTTAAATTCTAAAATCAAGTTAAAATCCAAAGTAAAAGTTATTCTAAAATAATGCTAAATTTTATATATATGTGCATAAATAAATGTTTGTGTGTTAATTTCTGGCAGTGGCTTATTTTATTCCTTTTTTAATATTGAAATGTATCTTAGATAAGAATTTATTATAAAATATAAATCTCTGCTATTCCACTGAGCTAGTGACAATGGGCTAACGACTGGAATCAACCAATATAAAAAAAATTTTTAACTTACTATCTGCCTACTATATAAATTTTTTTAGGTTCAAATGCCTAGATGGCGCCCTTGTAATGCAGATTACGTTAAGTCACATTTCTTCCGGATCGTTACAATATATATATATATATGCATGTATATATGTCTTTTTAATTTATATATATATATTAATATTTATAACTGATAGTTAAAGTTTATATCTGAACTAAAAATAATATTTAGTTCAATAAATGATTAGAAATAATTATTAAACATTTATCTGAAAAGATTGGAGTCAATGTTATGAGTTCAAAAAATTTGGCACTTGTGAATCAGAAAGTATATATATATGTGTGTGTGTGTGTTTTATATTAGGTTATAGTATATCAACTTAAAATATATCAGAATGTATAATGTCAACAACCTTTTATGATTAAACCATACTCTCAATGACCATAACTCTAAGATGCTTTTTTTTCCCCAATAGTCATGATTGCATATATCACAAATATGTAAAACTCATTCATTCAGTCCACACTGTTGCAGTATCATTACCCTTTAACTAAGAATAATAAAATTATTACTCCAGGATTGGATGTATGGCTGGGCTGCATATGAACAAAATACGATCTAATCTTTGAACTTTACATTATGAGTTTGACAGTTAAATGTACTAATCACTACATAATAAAACTTTTGAAAAGATAAATTGCAAATGAGTATCTTTAAGACTGGGCACTTTTTATATTTGGTTTATATCACAATCATGGTTATCAATAACTACTTAAACAACCTATTTTTTCCAAACCTATGTAGCCTTTATTTATAAAATAATATTGTATAGTAACATTTTCTTGCAATCATATAATTAATATACCTTCCTGTCTTGCTTATAATATATTGTTAATATTAGATAAAATAAATAAATATTTTAATAAGTATACAAATCATAATCGATTCAGTTGAATACATAGTTATTAGGGAGTAAATAAGTATCTAGTTATTATTGGATAAATGTTAAAAAAACCAAATTTATCTGGATTGGTTAGTTAAACGTCAATGTCTTAAATATATAACCTAAAAAGTATAATTGTAGTGAGTCGACCTATACTACTGGTGATAAAAGTATGATTTTAAATATAGGCATAAATAATTTTACTAATATATTTTAATCTTTAAAATAGTCACTTCAATCTATTTTTTGAAAGTTAACACAATTTTAATATTATTGTAATTTTTTTTTTACCAAAAATAAGATAATTATTTGAAATCATAAAAAATAAAACATATATAATAATTACAAACAATATAATAAATTATCTACTTTGATTAAACCATAAAAAAGAGAAGTAGAAAAGCCAAAATTAGAAATAATAAGGTTTTTAGAGAGAACTGAATTGAAATTGCAAAGATGAATTGAGCAAAATAAAGACTAAGTTTATTTTTATTTACTTAGTTAATTTATAAAAGTGTATATTAAACTATACATAGCATATCTTTTCCTTGATAAATGTTAAGCTTAGAGCAATAACTAATAATGCTAGTGTGTCCATATTTCCACATATCCTGCAGATTACTGTATATTTTCATATAAAATAACATAAAAAGTAATATACTCATTTTGTAATATAAAAAAGGAAAATTCACTTATTTTTAATATACTGAAATAATGGGGAGCCATTTCTCTTTTGGGAAAATTACTTATTGACCAATCAAAAAATTAATTATAAAACTTTAAATGATTAAGTCAAATAATTTTACTTTTTAGTTAGCTATTTTGTATTAATAGCTTTTGGGAACAGTTGCGTTGCATTCGCACTCGTGCTTGAAAACTTTAAATGAATAAATATTAATCTAAAATAAATATATAAGTTGAATATAAATAAAAGAAATAAAAAAAATTGTTTTAATGCTTTTATTTACTATTGACTAAAAAGAAAAAAAGGGTTTCTTCAAAAACAATTGAGTTTTTAGATTTATCTTTAAATAAAAGCATGAGGGATTCAGAAATTAATTAGATAATCCATTGTTATAAAAAATAGGAATTGATTTAATTAATTTCTGGACCTTCCCTCCTTCATGCTTTTATTTCAAGTTAAATCTAGAAACACCAATTAAAATGATAGGTAAAGTATATTGACATTTAATAATGTTGATTTAGTCATAATTCGATGGCTAAAATATTTTAGGTAGATAATATTAATCTTAAGTTAAAAAACCAAGTTCAAACCCTATATTTAGGTTTGCAAATAGTTTAGCACAGAATATTATGGTTGTTTTGTAAATTTATTTATTTACAAGAAATTTAATAAATTCAATAATAATTAAAGATGGGATTTTTAAATAATAAGAAATGAACATCTGAATGAATGAATGAATTTAAGTTTTAATTTTAACATTTATTTAGTTTAAAGTACTTATTAAATGTCTGATTTTAAAAGACAATATAAATTTATATTCTGAGTAACTTTTCAATGATTAAAATAAATAATAAATGAAGGTATTAAATATTATGAATAATATTTATTTTGTTTCAAACACCAGGTAAATTTAATCTATGTAATATATTTTATTTTTGTTCTAATGTCCAAATTTGTAAGTAATTATTTTAACAAGAAATATTTTTAATTTTTTATTGTCTAGATGATAAAATTAATTTATTTTAAGACTAAATATTAATTACATTTTTGTTAACAACCTTTCTTAGTTTCAGTAGAATGTGGATTCTAAACAATAAAGTGAAGGGTGTATAGGTTTAAATAGAAATAATTAGTGTTTAAAGAGTTCACCTGACACAAATTATAAATAGTTGAAATTGACACTTGCTGTCTCTCTACCACACTATTCACTTTTTTTCATGCTCTTTCTAAACATTTTACTTTTGGAATCATTTTTTATAAAATCTTTTAATTTAAAAGTATAATTTTATTTAAAATTTTATTTTCTTAACTTAAACTATGTTAGGGTAATTTTAAAATTATCTAGGCACAATGTCTGAATATAAACTTTAAGGACTAAGAAATTTTCATTGCAGATAGCTTTATTGAAAAAATTAGTTAATAATTATTATAATGTCAAAACTTGGAATAATTAAACTTAATGCACTGGGAAAGTTTCAAAGCTAGTATTATTGTCACTATGATAACATTCATACTGATATTAATTTTAAAGACTATTTCATATTTAATTTTGCTGTAAAATATTTGAAACTCTTAACAACAAAAACAATAATGTTATTAAAATTGTCAAGTAACTTTATCATAGTTTTTCTAAGAATACTCATTTCATATCAAATATTACTTGAAATTAATTTATCTCATGTAAAGAACTTTAAGTTTCATTGAATAAAAACTATTATGGAAAATATATTACCAGTTGTCTATGAAAAAATCATTTTCATATTTATTTAAAGAAAAATATTTAAACTCATATTGATGAAATAGACAATTGTTCATGCTATTAATACAACAAAATGTTGTTCATTGAACTATAACAGCATAAAAGAATTCTCATTTATTATGACTATTTCTACCAGGAGGAAAGAAGGCAATTTTCTTGGATCAGGGGAAGTAAAACAATGGATATATTTTAAAATGTTTAACAAATGTTTTGAAATATTTAATAAATTACTTTTGTTAAAAATGGAAATATTAAATTATTTCTGAAAAGTAATATTACATTTAAATGATTTTCAATAAACTGTTCCTAAATTATTTTGTGAAAGCCTGCATACCCCCCTAGTGTTATTATGGAAATCACCATTGTCATTTAAAAATGTAACTTTTTTTAAAAAAAAAGTATTTGCTCCTGCTGAATACTCTGATAATTTTAAATATACTTAAAAGAAATATTTCTTCTGCTGATTACTTTAAAGGATTAAAATTAAAATACTTAAATTAAATGTGAAAATAATATTGTATTACATCTTAATAAATATTTGCTATTTAAACCATAAAAACCTGCTCAATGAGCCATAGCTATAGTTTTCTACCATAATTTATTTAAAATTTTACTTATGGATAACTGTAAAGCCTCTATATTCTACATTTTAATTATGTTATATTTGTGCTAAATATTTTTGCTGTCCTCAAAACTTTGTTGCTGAATAGACTGTTGCTGTTCCCATTTAATGGTTAAATTGTAGAAGAATAGAAGAAACAGAAAGACTATATTTTATTTTAAAATAGTAAAAGGTTCATATTTTACTTATGTATATAATTTTGTTTACAATGTTATTATTTTAAGTGCAAATTGCTTTGTCATTTTATATGTTATTTTAGTTATAATATTTTGGTCAAAGTTCTCAGAATATCAGTATATGATATTTGAATATTTTTAAATATTATGTGTTGCCCTTTTCATATAAATCATTTGTTTATTAGAGGTATATTATTATGCTGATACAGTATAAGCAATATATATTTCTATCAATTATTTTATTGCTAATTTATTGTATAGTTTTAATAAAGCTATATTTAGCATTAATTATTATTTGTTGTTTTTCACATCAGTTAGTTATAGTATTTTCCTTAGAGATTGAATCTTTAGTCTCTTTTTATTTAGGATTGCTTATTTTTTCCAGTATTGTTAGAGATTTAGCATGTGTCTCAGTCATATTATTTTTGCTAATTTATTTCAATAGAGATGGTAGCATTAATCTCTCATATATATATTTTATCTCATTAGCATACATATTTTGGAGATTGGACCTTAGATTTTCTCTAGTTTAATGAAACTTTGTTAATTGATAAGTGAAAAGTTTTAGATCAGTTTCTTATTGCCCTCAAAATTATGTGCACTTATTTTGAGATATGCCATCATATATTTACTTTGCCTCTTTTCAGTAGTTTAGTTTAATGCTGAATGTCTTTTGAAAGCATGTGTAATATTTTATTATGACGTTTTCTGGCAATTATAGTTGTTTTTATCAAAGTATTGAGCAACACCATCTTCACCTCTTTTAGCATTCTTTATTTATTTAGATGTGAATTGCATATTGTTGATGTGTAGGTCCTCTATTTAAACTTTGCTTAATTAGCATATAAATATAATTAACTTCAAAATTGTGAATTATATCTTAGGCATAAATATATAATATGCATCTCTCTTATCACTCTTTAATCACTGTATTGTTAAATTTGTATTTTTAAGTAAGGTTAAATATTCATAAAATGGACACTACTCAAAATGGATATTATCATTGTATGAATAATTTAATATGTGAGAACTTATTAGAATTTAAATTAACAGAAAGTTTCTTTTGATCAACCAGATTATTTTTGCTAAACCAAATTTATTATTTTCCATAAATTAATCTTTTGACATAGTTTTAAAAAACAAAGCAATGTTTGTAGATGCCTTTGGCTTTGTGGACCTAAAAGATATGATATTTATGATTTGTTATTATTGATATTTATTTGTAAAATAAATATTTGTTTTTCATCTTAAGAAACATTTTATAATCATTTATCCATGTCATTCACTCATTAACCAGAAATCTAAATAATTATAAGAGTATCATAAATTATTTTAAATGTGTTGTCATAAGAGTATATGAACATTAAAACTGATAAGAATCACTTTATAGAAGTATATTTAATTATGAGAATTACACCTAAGAAAGATATATTTTGCTTAATAATATTTTATAATTGCATATTATTATTTGAAATCACTTCAGCCAATTAATTTTTCTTATTGAATGATCACTGTGCCTGTTTATTTATTTCAAAACTGTTTTGATGAAAAGATCATATTTATTATTGTACAATAAATTTAAATTAAGAGATGACTTAGGTCAGATATAATAGATATTTATGTAGATTTAATCTATGGTATTTAGAAAGACTATAACATCCCTTATTCATTTTTGATATCTGAAAGTCACCCTAGATTGTTATTTAACTTATTCCAAATTAAGAGATCGTGTTGTATTTTATTTAAAATTAATAATAATTATTATTATTGTAATTGTGATCAGACATTAGCTTAGGGGTAAGGGTATTTGATTTACTAGGATTTCATTCCAGGTAAAATAGATCTAAAGAGTCAAAGAGAATTTAATTGATGGTTGAAATAATCATATTATTCTGAAATATCCTTATTTATTACATACACCACATTATTTACAAATTATTTTGCTGATGAAATTCTTTTTGAAAGATGAATCTTTTGTGGCAAAGATTTAAGATAACAATTCCAAATTTTATAAGATTAAGTATAATATTTTATCTGATCATAGCAATGAGATATTTAAGAGATACTTATGGTGATATTAAGCAAGATGGTAGTGGTTGTAGATGTTATAAGAGAAAGATTCTAAATATAATCTCAATGGCATATGCTTGTAATATCAAGAGTCTTGTATTTGTATTAGAGTGAATCATGATTCTCCTGTTAAGTTGTTAATACTATTGCTTAATATTTAAATGATATTTTATTGTAATTGTTTATCCCTGTATCTCTTCTTATTGTGGCATATAGCATTTATCTTGAACTCACTGATCTTGGCTTATGTTTTGTTTTTTTATTATTAACCACAAGTTACTAAATTACAATTTAGTGGTTGACTCAATCTTCAATTCATCTATTTCTCTTTGTTACAATATATATAATTAAATATTTTTATTATAAGTTAAAATGTATATCCTTATGTATATATCATATTTAATATGTGTACATAATAATGTGTATATTAAGTCATTAAAATATGAAATATTTTTTAAGTGAAAAGTGTTTGACATTTTTGTTTTGATTGGAAATTTATATATATATATATATATTCAAAAGTGCTTTCCAAAACTATATTGTAAATGAACTTCACTTAATATGTATAATTTTACTTTAAATTAATTTCACATTTATAATGTGTGTATATCATTAGATATTTCTGCAGTACATTAATATGTATACTCTTTATTTAAATATCAAATTTAGTATGTGTACCTAATCATACGTGCATTATAAATTAGTAATTAACTTTTTCTTTTTAAAATTAGATGACTTTTTTTTATTTGAAAAATTTTTTTTCAAAAAAAAAAAGCTTAACAAAACTATATTATAAACAAGTTTTTTTATTATTTAAATGAACCTTGCAACTGCAATTAAAAAAATTGCATTAATTAAAACATTGGAGCTTCCCCTCATTCTTCCATATCTAAGAAACTAAGTCACATATCTAAAATATTGATGTGTCCTATCCACTTTTATAGAGATTTTTAAAAAAGGTACAAAATTTTCAAAAATTATATTGACTTAACTATATTAAATCTCAATTTTAAATGTTATTAAAATGAAAGAAAAAACAAACTATACCACATTCTTGTGAGCCCTACTTAAAATCAAATGAAGGTTCTAAGAATTACAAAATATTTAATATTTTATCTTCTGTTTTATATCTAAGAAACTAAGTGATCTACAAAAAAGATTAGTGTTCCAGATGGATTATCCTGGCATTAATTAGTTATATATCAAATTTCAAGCAATTCTATTGAATTTAAATCTATAAAATCTCAATTTTAAAATTTCATTCCAACTTAAAAAAGATCAAAAATTTACAAACATATCAACAAACACACAAATTTTCCAACTTCAATAAAAGCATTTAAAAATAATAATTAAATATAAAGTTATAATTAATAGTTAAAATAAAAGTAAATGATTAACAAAACAAAAACATTTAACTGTCCTGAAAGAATATCAGGATACCAAGTCACGAGAGATAAAACTAGAACAAATCAGGGTAAATCAGGATATATAAACATCATAAATAATATCAAAAATAAAGCTCTCTCAACTTCTTTATTCTACTTCAATTATCTTTATCAAATTTCTTATACTAATGATAAATATATTGGATGACATTAATAAAAGCAAATAAGTGATATTTTGTTGTCTGATATTTTGTTTTATCAGAAAACTGTATAATAAATGTTAAATAATAAACAAGATACAGTGACTACTATTTTATACAAATCATAATATAAAGCATTAATTTATTCAACTTATTACTAGATGTCTCAGCCAATAAAGTTGTTTTGGAATTAATCAATATCAATGAGTTTAGGGTGATGGCTTAGCTACATGTTTTTATTGGGGCTAGTCTATAGTTATTCTATTCTCTAACCTAATCAGCCTAAAGTTTATTCCCCTTTCTCAAAGATTTTTAATCCAAGGTAATTGGATTTTAAGCTCATCTATATATTTTAGCTACTTTCTACTATTTCAGGCAACTATACTTCTTTGAAAAAATAAGTCCTTAAATCACTTCTGAGGATGAAGTGATAAAACTAAAGTGGACATGGCTAAGCAGATATTTCTATCACAGTAGGAACTTATCCTCAGAATTTTTTAACATTGCTATATAGTGTTCTTTCATTAATTAATTAATAATTTATTTAATAACTGAACAAAATGAAAACATATATAAATAATGTCATGTTTCTCACCAAAGATGGCCCATGAAAAATTGACCTGGTGATCTGTTTGAGTTGATTGCATTTTACAGTGAAAAGAAATATATTGCTGCTATGAAATTTGCATCTAATATAAACACTATGCTTTTCTGAGGAAAATGAGGAAGAATTGTGATACTTTTGTTATTCAGAACTATATAGAAATTTTTCTCTCTCTTATTTTGCTCATGTTGCTTGTTTCAAGTTTGTTCCAATATTTCCTCAGTTTGATTTTATTCTTGTTTTATTAGATAATAAATTAGAAATTTTAGTTTTATTTCAAAATAATATTTTGGACATGACAGTACTACTTTTTTCTATATGATAATCTATTTAATGATTTTATTGTTTTACTCATAATGCCAGATCTGGTTTTGGAGAATCTCATTTTTATCCTGGTTATACCCTTTGCACAAGATAATTCTTGTTTCATGACTATATACAAATGCTATCCAGTTAATATTTTGAAAATCTTAAAAATTTAAAATTTCATGAAAATTTTTTTTGCCTTTTTTATTAAACTACTTTCTAGAATCATCTTAAAGATTATGACATGCAGCATCAACTTTTAATCACGAACTATATATTTAGAAAAATTCTGCACAGATTCTTTAACTGAATTAACATTATGAGTAAAAATTAGTTTTTGCATTAGTAATGCTAAAATTCTCATTTCCAGCTGTAGACTTCCTTTAAATATGAAATCCTGGCTTTTCTCTAGAAGTTTAGAAAAGTCAGTGCAACAATGGAACAATTATCTCTATGTCAAGATTAGTTATATGAAAAACTTGTATGTTCAATAGTAAAAAACAGAACATATTTCTACCTCCCCCTAATAGTTTTATTTTATTTATTAAACACTTTTGATAATATTTTTGTTTTGAACATTGAATTGCAATTTTTATTCTGCATTTAAACAATTTTAAGAAAAACTATAATAAACAGCAAAACTACATATCCTGCTTCTTTTAATATAAATCTTAATAATTATTTTAATGATATGCTTGATAAAAAATGTATTTTGCTTAGGGGTTTACTACTATAGTTATAATACTGTGTTGAAGGTGGAAAACTATTTGTTTACTTGAAGAAAATTATTCATTTGAGTCCCTGGATCATTTCTTTTGTAGTCCTGCAACTATTAATCACATTATAATATGAATTTAACAATTTCTGTAATTAGAATACTGTAAGTACTTCTATATATAATTTTTTTTAAATAAGATTTTGATATTTCCCTGGATTTAAGGATATTATTGATGTTTCTATTTTTTTTAAAAAAATATCATTTTTATTTATATTTTATCTCCATATAGATTAGTATACATTATAAATGTGAGCACTGTATTTTAGTTATTAATGGTCCAACAAACAATGAATAGAAATAATATCTTTAGATAGAAGGATTAACTGTTAATAAGCAGAATCTAACTTCAAGAAAATCTCCTGCTATCTTGTAAGTAAGATGTTGGTTTATCAAAGATTATGTTGTTCCTAGTACAAATAGTTTTTTCTGCCTTCATTATTTTTTACTGTCTTCAATCACTCAAGTTTGGGTAGTTCCTGATCATAAGCTTTATATTACTGATCATCTACATATATTGACTGTAACAATTGGATTACATGTGCAGCAGTTACATTTTCATTTTTTAGTTACACTAACTAGAGTTCTCTGAATTTAGTCCCATTTTTTTAAATGTCTTTGAGAACTAATAAAGCAATGATAGAAAAATCTTTGTTATGATTTCTTTGTTTGAGATAGGTGGTACAATCAATAATGAATCATGTTGAACTAGTTTTGAAACAGGAGTTTCAAGTCAGCAAATATTCTATAATTTGGCAATCATTTTAAGTATTTTCTTGCCTATCATAGGAGTGGGAGGAATCTAGAAAAGTTAGTTTAATCTGGCCTGACTTGCACCCACTGATTATTATTTTTTTGTCTTTCCAATTTTTTTGGGGAATTGAAATTGCCATGTTCATTTGAAAATGGCTGCCAATAATTATCTGCTTGTATTGTCTAAAGTAAATCATAATGTAAATAGAACATGATACATTTCCAAATAAAATATATGATTTTTGTATCTACCTAATCTGTAGTAAGCTCAGCTAATCATTTAGTTGTTTTCTGGTATATACACATGCAGCTATTCTAGCAAGAATATCAAACAATAAAGACTATTAAAAATCAATGTTTCTGTGGAGGAAAACTCAAAAAGCCCTTTACTTGCTATCTAATGATTAATGTTGTTTTTTTTTAATCTTACATTCTGAACATTTAAATCACAATAATAAAGATTAAGAGATAGCTTTAAATATTGAAATGTTAAAGTGAATTGCTTAAGGTGATTTCAGATAATGGCAAACTTTCATAGATGATGATGACAATAGCAAACTTCTATTGGTCGTGGTCAATAGTTTTTACTTGATTGTAGAATCCTTTTGTATCGTTACTTTTAATCTGCCTTCAATTAGGGAACTTACTATCTTCAACATATATAAGCATTCCAGCATGATAGTTTAGATGCTTTTTAATTACTATGCGTCTATATGTCAAATCAGTGTTTAAAAATCTATACAATGTTTGTTGCTGTTATAATCATATCAAATCTAAAAAAGTTTTTTTTTTTTTTTTTCCATTAGAAATAAGTCAAGGAAGGGTTAATCATACCGTTAAAGCTGTAATAAAGATAAATTTGTTTTATTAATGATGTTGTTTTTCTTATTATTATATTTTCACAATTCACAAAATTATTAACATCATTATTGGCTTTGTTTAATAAATTTTGAAATATTTTATTTCTGCAGTAAATTTTATGTTAATCTTCTTATTGACCTCTCCTCCTCCTCGCATTTTAAAACAACCTCGTAAATATTCTAAGTTGATCATGTACATGAAATATGGATGTTTTATGAATCATAATAATGCATATTTATGTCTGTAACAGGTCTGTTGCATGATTATGAGTTAACATCTGATAAAGAGATTAGCAAGTTGGGAATATTTTAATAAAAAATATATATATAAATAATATACACATACACGACACATAAAGGAAAAATGCTGAACAACAAGTGATGAAAATTAATGCAATATTTAATCAGTTAGAATTATGGAATGTGTGGCAAACAAAAGAAAAAAAAATCTTTATTTAATGCTAGAGAATTAACTTTAAAAAAAAAATTATGTTTCTTTGTAGATATTGGTTGCACCAAATAAACAATTTGAATTTAAAAAAAAAACAATAGCTTAATATAATAATAAAGAATGACAACAAAATTGATACATTTATTTTTATTTATGAAACGTTCATGGCAGTTCCATTCAGTTATATGTCTTAATTGTATTTAACTTTCCTCAGTAATATTGAGCCCAGAATCTTCAGTTGTTGAATCACTTAGGCTGAGATATATAGAATAATTTAGAAAGAAATGGTACTATTTGCTTTAATATTTGGAAATGAGATTAGTATTCACTGGGGTATTTATAAATTTTTACATACAGTTCAAAAAATAATAGGTAGATATGCATTTATATGGTGGAATGAGAGGAAGTATTATTGCTCCTGGTGAAAAATCTATGGCATTTGAAATGAAAACTAGTGCTGACAAGAATATGCTTTATCTTCTCTTTTTGTGATTTTATGACAATAGTCTTCAAAACATTTTGTAGATATGTGAACAACAAGAATTATGTCTTCTTGAATTTTTGATTTAAAGTATGTTACAATTATGCTATCCTTGCCAATTTCAAAGATCATTTCTAGAATGTGTGTAAATTGTTTTGAATGCACTTTCTAAAAGATTTTGTTTCAGTAATTATATTTTTAAAAAAGTCATGATCTTTATATAGGAAAAAAAACTTTTAGCTGATCATCAATTTGAGTTGAAAATGTGAATTACTTTAAATATTTGGGTAACTTTTTAGGAAAATCCAGACTTGGATCTTGATTGAAACATCCACTCCAAAATGCTGTAGTTGCATTTAACTAGTTAAAAGATGGAATATTTTACTCTAGTGATAGAACTATTGCAGTTAACTGAAATGTACATAGAGCTTTTATTTTACTCAATTCATTGTGGGGAAGAAATATGTGAACACTTTAACAATATAACATAATTTTATTAGAAAAATTGCAGTTAAGGGTGTTTCATATAAATCTAAAAATATTAAGATAAGAACAGAAGAGCATTCAATATATTATTCAGTTTACTAAATGTAATACTATATAGTCTGCTATTCATAGATAACATTATTTATTTATCTAGTTCAGTGTTTAATTTATGTCATTAGGAAATCACTCATCCACACATGTGCTGTATAGACTTATGAACCTTTGAGAAATGCTCTTCCTTTCCAATCGCAAGATAAAGTCTTTTGAAAAGATAAGATGAATTCATCTTATCTTTTTTATCTAAACATATATGCATAGGCAAATCTTAAGCATTTAGAAATGAAAGTATGAAGATGAAGTGATTATTTAAGATCTTCATACTCTCATTTTTAAATACTTAATATTTGCCTATACATCTATGTTGAGATAAAAAAAAAAAAAAAGGTGATTTATCTTATCTTTTAAAGACTTGGATCTCATGTTTGGAAAAGGAGAATATTACACCTTCTTAATATAGAACATATGAAATAAATAAATGCAACATATTTCTTACAATGTATTTTACAGTGAATTAGACCTGATTATCAGGGAGAAGTAGACTTTATTTGTGCTATAAAGATCAACTCAGGACCACTAGCAAAATGTGATGGGGTGGTAGAATGTATTAAAGAACTATAATTAGATGAGGAGTTGAAGATTTTAGAAAGAAAAATCTACTATAGAAGAAATTAAAAGATAATAGCACAAAATATCAAATATGTAGACCAAAGAATAAAATTTATCTTTAACATATAAGTATTATTATTACTACAACTACTATTACTACTATTATTATTTAACTATCTTTTTTTTTTCTTTTGGATTTGAAATTATTTTGTTTGGTTGCAAGTAGCTGCTGATAATGATGACTGAATTGTGAAAACCCAATAAGGACAGTCAATAGGAAATGAAAGAACCTCTTTTATAGAGGGAAATTAAAAGTAAATGTAAAATGTTTGTAAAATTACAACATGAATGAAAATAGATTATTAATAATAATGTTTAATAGAGCTATGTGAAAAGTTAGATAAATATGCTGGGCATAAAAGTTTTTATAAAATACAGAATGAGAGATCTGTAATTATCCTATTCATTCAGTACACTAAATGTTTACTATAATAAATGGAGAGATTTGAACTTAAGACCTTCAATCCATATTTATCCTTCATTTCATCCCAAACAATCATAATGGTCTAACAGTGTGAGAGGTTAGAAAGTCTGCATGGATGTGACTATAATATCAAATCCACCAAAGACTTTGAATGTTCCATTATTGGTGTTTCAGTGAAATGGATGATTGAATTGTTGAAAGGGTGAAAAGATTTAAGCCTGTCCATTAAAGTTTAAGGAATTGCTATCTTAATTCAACCTGAGCACTGGTTGTATAATATGTGTGGAAGGTTATGATCTGGCCCAACTGATGAATGCTGGTTCTGCATGAAATACATATATTGGAGATCATTTATCTTTTCCATATGTGTGTAGTCATATGTTTTAGTTATTTAAAATGGAACAGAGGATGAATATAGACTGAAAGTTTTAAATTCAAATCCTTCTATTTACTAAAGTTAGAGATAGAGAATTTATTTCTTTGTATTTATATAATAAATTGATAAATTTATAGTTACATAATTATAATAGAGAAAAATGGATAGCTAAATTGGTTAGAGAAAAAAGAACAGAAATATAAAAAATGAATACAAATTTAAAAAAAAATACTTTGCTATTTTATAAAAATAAAAAAATATATAAAATATAAAAATATATATGATAGCACTAAAGAAAGTTCATTATTATTTGGTATAAGAACAGGAGGTTTCAAAACATGGAAATTTGGATATGAGAGACAAAAATAGAATTAAGATTTGGAATATAATTGTAGTTTGGTGTGAAGATAACATTTATTTATGAAATATAGCATGATGAAAAATATCAGGATAAATTGTATGGAAAGTGTGAGAAATTTAAGAATAAAAGAAAGTACGGAGTAGATATTTTATAGATTTTGATTAGATTTTTGTAACAAAATGAAAAATAGAAGATTAGGGTGATGGAATTAATGAAACATTGTTTAAATAGGATAGAACTAGTGAAAAAATGAATCAGGACTAGTATTACATAAATTAACTGTGTTAATTTGGCTACAAGAATCTGAAGATATCACATGTGTATCAAAAACTTCTGGTTTTGTCTAAGGAGAAGGAATTTTACACCACAGCCTATCAATAGACTTTGTGCCAAGCTAACAATGATCATAATATATGCAATTAATAAAAAAAAGGATGTTTAAATATTTTAAAATATACTTTTATTTTGATTTCTGATTATTTTTTTAGCTTTTGAAGTTCCAATTTAATGATAAATTTGACATTTAATTATGGTTTTTACCTTTATTATGATCTATATCTTTTTTATCATTTTACTGGCATAATATTATTCATAGAAAGACACTCAGGAAGATTTTAATTTGAATTATGTCTTAGGTGGTGAAACTATATCATGAATTAATAAAAAGTCTTCTTTACTTGTTAACTTTATATGTATATATGTTGATATGAAGATTTTCATGGGTTGCATATATAAAAGACATATTTTGCAGGTTCATTGGTGTTAAAAAATTTAAATATTGATATACTGAAATTTTGTCTTGATCACACAAGTCATCCACTGGATGATAAAAAGTAGAAAGATGGTTGTAGAGGTGCTACACTTACTGATTTGAAAAAAACATTAAATTCCACCAATAATAAAAATGTTAAATTAAAAATCATATCCAGATGTGATAATCCCTACCAGTGCAAAATTAGAGAAGCCATTGAGATATTTAAAAGACCAGAATTTATCAATAAGCGAGATGATACATGCAAACTTCCTCCTATTTGGAAAGATTTTTTTAAAAATCATTCTTAATTTAACATTTTTACTATTGGTGGAATTTAACATTTTTTTCAAATCAGTGATTTTAGCACCTCTACAACCATCTTTCTACCTTTTATCACCCAGTGGATGACTTGTGTGATCAAGTCAATACATCGGTATATCAATATTTAAATTTTTTAATGCAGATGAACCCACAAAATATGTCTTATATATATATATATTCAATAGGGCAACTTGTTTTCTGATAACTAGTGGAGAAATATGTGAAAATTATAAAAAGCAACTAAATAATCTTGAAGATGCAAATTATATGTTTATGCCCTATATAGTTAAATCATTATTAGAGTCTCAGATCTAAAGGCTAAAAGATTCTAGATTAAATCTCAAGTATCATATGACATAGCAAATGGCTACCCATTAATTACATATCTATTATTATTAATTAGTAAAAAGATACAGAGTCACAAACTATTATACAAACATGTTTATAATGTTCATTTATGGACAATAAGATTTCCTATGACTACATTTCTTAGACATAAATATAATAGTTGACTGGGTTTAATAAAAAGTTTTTATCATTGTTCTAGAAATTTTGGAGACTATATACCAGTAAATTATTTTCAAGCCTCATTGGCTTATTTTATTGCCATAGATTGCCATAGTGGATTTCTGAGAAAATCTAGAATCTTTTATGTGCTTTACCCAAATCAACACAACATATTTTTGGTATAAAAAAAAAGGTATATAACTATTTTTAATTGAAGATTAAAAATTCTATTTTAATTTAAATTAATAAAATGAATATGAATGTGTCAATCTTGAAACAAAATTCTATTCTAATGTGGAAAATTAATTTTTCTTATACATTTAATCCTATGTTTTATCTTTTTTTAATGAATTTTAGAAAAGTTTCGTAAAACTTCATTATACACTTTAATTATATAAATTCATCTTTGTTTCAACATTTAGCTATAAACATTTTATCTTTTTTACAATGTATGTAATGTGTGTATTTAAAAAGCAATATCATATTGCTATAAAATTCACATTAATGATGACATTTCAAATAGATACAGGGAATATCTTAGTTAGTTTTTGACTGATGATAAAGAAATTCATATGCTGGCTTTAATGGTACATTTATCTTATCTAGTCAGATTTGGATAAGCATAATAAAATAAAAAAAGTCTTTGTAATCTTAAAGATGTAAGATTTCAAGCCATAATAAAATGGATAGAAAAGTTTTAAAATACAGTGGTGAAGTGTAAAATTATAGGAATTTCTTTTTTAAATATATGGGCTCCTAAAGTTTTGCCAATTGATCTTAAATTGTTTGTATAAAGGAGATAGAAAAGACTTCTGTAATTATTATGCAATATTATAGTTATTCATTTTAGTAAAAACATTTTCAAAGATTTTTTGAATAAGTCACTCCCAATCATAGATGGCATTATTAAAGACATAGTGTTGTTTTAAAAGCACTATGGATATGAGATTTTTTAACACAAAAATACAATGAAGGGATCAGGAATACAGATTCAATTTATATATTAGTTTGAACAAGGCATTTTATTTAGTTTATCTAAAAGATGTATGGCAATGTTTGAAATTGCCCAACTAAAGTTTATTCATATTATAAAACTTTTACAAAATGAAATGAAAGGAAGAATTTAATGCTGCTAGTAGAAATCAGATATTTTGAAATGAAAAGTATATTAAATATAAGTATTAGCCCCAACTTTGTTTTCCAATTTTATAATAATGGTCTTTGGACAGTTTATAGTCACCTTCATGAAACTTACTGTTTATAAAATAGATTTGAAGGAGATTTTAATTTGATCTGATTGAAGAATATAAGCTTCTAAATTTATAGTCTATTAAAAATATGCCATTCTTTCCAATTTAAAGGGCAATGATGTTTTTTTGATTGATGTTTAAAAATCTCTCTGTGCTTTATCAACCAATGGTGAAAAAGAAAATATTCAGCAACATTTAGCCCAGATGATTATCAATTTGAAAATGTGAACCAGTCAAATATCTCAGTAAATTTGTAGTTAAAAAAAAGTTGGGTCTTAGATGTTGTGGTATAACATAACTCAGTATATTGTTGATACATTCCACAAGTTAGAATATAAAATATTTTATTGCAATGAAATAAATTGTATTTAAAGCTATTACTTTATTCACTTTATTGTATGAATGTGAGATGAGGATATACCATCAACAGAACACATGTCATTTAAATGAAACTTCATAGGATTTTATAAAATTAGTGATAAGATCATAATTCATGTTGCAATTAAATCTGCAATTAAAAAGACATATTTTTATTGGATTATTTTTTACAAAATTAAAAAATAATAACAGATTTTCTGAAAAAATATTTTTTGATAATTTTGAGTTTGGTTTTTATGGGTGAGACTGACATATCTCAAAGATAACCTAAAGAGGTAACAATATTAATTACTTTCATTAAAGAAATAAGATTCAAGAAAATCCAATAGATAATTACTGTTAAGTAATATAATGTAATCTTTTAAAAAGTGATATTAATAATAGATTAATTGTAGCAACCTAAAGATGTCAGATAAGCAAACTAAAGTCTAGAATCTGATATAAGTGGATATATTTGTGTTTTGTAGATTGGTTTTTATAGTAAGCCAAAACTTAATTTTTATTCTTTGTTTTCTTTTGGAGTTTACAAAAGGTTTCTAATAATGATGAATTTTGTAGCTCAGTAAATATTTATGTTATATATCTTAATGTGAGATGATTAAATTAAATTGCAAGCTGTAGTAAACTACTCCAAATAATGATAAATTACATCACCATTTTGGTTGCCACACTCTATCCATCTTAATAATTAGATCTACTTTTAGTATTGTTTAAGGTTTATAATGATATGTTTAAATAAGCACACATAATATGAAATATTTTTAATAGAAATAACTGAATATTATAAGGAGATATGCCTTTCTGCTTAAAAAGAAAGATTGACTTAGATGAAGAGCATTCTTACCTATGGATCTGAGACTTGGTCATTTAACAGAAAAGCAATAAATGCACTTTGAGAGAAACAGAAATTAAAAGCAAAATATAGGAAAATGGTATTATTGACATCATTGAAAGAATAAAGACTAAAATGGTGTTGGATTGGGCATATTGTTGTAAGAAATAATATTAATAAGACAACAGATATCTTAAAATAGAGCCCAAAAGTTGTAAAAGGGTTTAAATAAAAGTCACATATGAGATGGGTGAATGAAATAAGAAGTTTGTTGATATGAAGAGGAGAAGTGTAGCCATAAAAAAGAGTAACTGGATTAAAACTTGGAAAGCCCTTCATCCTGCAGTGGATCACTGATGATTGAAAATGATGATGATGAGATAATAAAGTTAAACTGTGTGTAGGGCTTGCAACCTGTTGCATACTATTTCAAATAAGGATCAGGGACTTCAATGTGTGTAATAATTTATTTTGCTTAAATGCCATTACATTTTTAGAGATTTACTTTTGGATCAATTTATTATCAAGTCTTAAAATCAACAAATTTGCTTTTCAACAAATATCTTATGATAAATATCAATGGTAAGTTACTTTTGATGACGATCATTTGTTTCTTATTGCTTATTCACATTATTTGAAGATTCTTTGGAACAATAAATTTCTCTTACAAATTAATGATTTTTTAATATTGTTCAAAAAATAATCAATCTTTTTACATTTTTTAAGCAAAATTCCATTTCTTAAATATATATATATATAACATTTTTGATTGCCAGTGTTTGTTGACAGACTACAAATAAAATGAATGATTCTGAAAACCATTGCATTTGTAGGGAAATCTTTAGAGAATCAACTAAAAGAAAAATTTGTCGATTGATAGCTTAAATATTTTTGATAGATTTTTGTCTAATGAATGATAATTCTATTATAAACATGTCTTAAGCTTCTACTTGATCAAACTCCATAGTTTAAATATTTCCTAGTTTTTATTTAGAAAGTAGTCTCAAGAGGGTTAACAGCTATTAGCTATCATTTTAGATTCAGACTGAACAAAAGCATAACTCACCAGGATGAAGGGACGAATCAGAGCATGCTCAGATGGATGCAGTTGGTATTCTTTTAATTGGAAAAAGGGATGAATTAATTATTATTTTATTGTGTACCTGCTTAATGGAAATGAGAGGTAGAAAAAAGAATGACGACTATCTCCTGCTGATTAAAATTAACAATGTTGAAAAAATACTTTTTCAAAATGTGATTTTAATGGTTAAAGCCAGAATAGTTTTGGTTACTAACAGTCAGCTAAAAAAAAAAAAAAATAGGACACAGTTTTTTTCACTATTTATACATAGATGTGTGTGCGTGCTTAAGAATTTAGCTTCCATTGATAAACATTCTACTGATATATTCTTCCCTTAAAACCTTTTCAATTTATTTACTTAAAAGTTACTACCATTTATCCCTTTACTCCTTGAAGTAGTCTTAGTTTATAAACACCCAAATAACAACTACAGAAAAGCTTGCAATGTTATGAATAGACAATAATAGATTGGTAGTTGTTTTTTTTTTATAGTAATGCCTCTTTCTGAAATTTATATGACATAAGTATCTCTATTTCCTCATATGTGGGTGTGGTAGTATGGAGGGTGGCGGAAAATCACTGCATCCAGTAAATCACGTATGAAATACTTCAGAATACGACAGAAATATAAAAAAAACTCTTAATTTTGCGATTTCATATTACAATTATAAAAATCATGCTGAAAATCTATTACTACTCATTAGAACTTTAAATCAAAAATTATAAATTAAAATAATCATTTTGTTTGTCTTTTTTTTTCTTTTAATATGATCCATTAATAATTAAATACATTTAAAAATCTTTTTATATTTTTCTTTATAAAAATTTGTTTATTTAAATTAATTTATACACGCACGTAACAAAAATATTCACCTTAAGCTTCAATCATTTATTATTAGCTTTATGAAGTGTTTATTCTATTACCTCATTCAATAAGAGAAGAGCAAGAATAGTAGAAGATAATAAATCATTGATAATGACCATAATCTATCACTGAAATATAAACTGAATTGATTTTTGTTTTGTTTTTTTAGTGTACAACATATGATTGAAATCAGTAAGTAAAAGAAGAAAAAAGTGGTGTGGAATTTTAATATATATTTAAGAGCGGTCACCTGCCGATTAAGTAATTTAATAATAATCATGTATTATATATAATCTCTTGCATCAACATGTCAATAAATCTTTGCTGGACAAGCAGATTTAATTTAAGATAAAATATTTACCAGACTTTTCAATTTGCAAAAAAGAATATAAACTATTAAGAAATATGAACAGATAGATATCCCTAACCTGAAAATCACAGCAAGGTGTGTGTTACTCTGAATTATTCAAGATCTCAAATTTTTGAGTGAGAAATTATCAAACTCATTTGTCATGATGCTAAATTCAAGTTTAAAGCAGATTTTTGGCAATTTTTTACGTGTTTTTATTTATTTTAAACTTACAAGTGGTATAAGTTTGTTTTCCATATTACTGTACTTGATCATTATAGAATTGTGAGTGCAAAATGTATTCTTCCACTTTTCTTGGTCATCTGAGGATCTTCATCATTGAGAATGTTTCATTCCTCCAGGAAGCACTCTTCATCCAGACCACAATCAAGAATGGTATCTTTGCCAACATTAGATTATCAATTTTTTTGACCTTTGCCATGTGGATTACCAGATGCAAATACATCTTTGATTGCGCATCTTCCAGTGTTTGTGACACCTATATGAAGGTGCTCATTCCTTCCAAAGAATGTGACCGACTTTTGGTCCAGACTGGCTACATCAACAAACTGGGAATAAAGTTACACTACCAGTAGGTTAATCAAGCTTCAGTCTCTCAGAAAGCAAATGTTGAAGATATCAAACATGAACTTATTACTTAAGAGTACACAAGTCACTTTAATGTAAACTTATCAGTCTTGTCTTAAAAGATTGTAATAAATTCTATTTTTATACAAAAAAATGGTTTATTTTATCATTGCCAATAATATGTGTTTCTTATTGGTTTGAGATAAGATATATAGCAATTATATTAGTCATTTTTCTACACATAATTTTTTTATGAAAGTTATTTTTTTAGAACTGAAATTTCAATCCTAAAAATACAATGAAAAGCTGTGGCAATTGTCTGCTACTATTTTTTTTTTTTACATCATGATAAATTTTGCAATTGGATATCAAAAAGTCATATATTTGAGAAAAACAATAAAAATCACAAATAATAATAATAATCAAATAGCATTAAAGTAGAATTCATAAGAAGTTTAAATGCTAAACCCGCCAGAATTAAAATCAATCCAAATATTTTATGCTCTGGTGTTTGAAACTCTCACTTTTTTTTGTCTCTGAAAGTTGATTTCCTTGCATAAAAAAATATTATTTGGAAAACATTGGTGCTCTTTGAATAAAAAAAATCAGATGATATATATATATATGTTACGAATCACTATTTAAAATTTTAGACAAATGCTTAAGGAGATAATATGTAAACCATAGAAAGATTGAGATGGTCTTAACTCAAGTCCGAAGTACAATCATCTGATTTGTATACCCAAGTTAAAATGCATGCATTATCTCAATATACTATTCATATTAGTACAATTCTACTAAAAAATTAATTATTTAATCTAAGTATACTTGCACAATACTTGCATAGTATATACACACTTATATTTGATTGAATATAGGTATAATTTAAACTTGGAGTTTAGATGTAACCATAAGGGACCCTCACCAAAAGTAATATAAAATGTAATAAATCAAACATTTTTATTAATCTCTAACCACTTATTATTTTATTTGCTGTTTTAATTGTAGATTAATTGACACTATGTAAATGAAGGAATGTTGTAGTAAAATGTAATGGTCAAATAAAGTTTATTGATCAATAGATAGATAAGATAAATAAATAGATAAGTGTAGATGTATGAACTTACGAATAGGTGGACAATTAGACATACAAACAAATAAATGAATAGTAGATAAATATGTAAGTATATATATTAATGGATGGACAAATAAGTAGTCAGATGTATGTACAGATAAATAGATAGTTAAATTTATCAAATGATAATACACATTTCTTCCAAGATATATATATATCACACACACATATATATATATGTGTGTGTGTAAAAATTTATATATATAAATATAAATTTATAAAAAAAAAGCCTTATTTCAAGCCCAAAATGGACAAAATAGGAAACAAAAAGATGATAAATCAGCTATTAGGATTTGTGTTCCATATATAAAAGGAACTACAGACAGTATTGGACATATATTAAAATGCTATAATATATATACAGCATTTTTTACTCATCAAAAGATCAGCAATATAATAATCAAGCCTAAGGATTCAATCCCTCTTGAATCTCATGGTGATTATCAAATCTCATGTGAAAATTGTAAAGCTTCTTGCATAGGTATGAGTAATTGTTGCATCAGTGTTAGGAGAGATGAGCATGCTAATGCAATTAAACAATACTCATCATCATTAGCACTCTCACTCTATACTACAGATTCAGGTTATAAAATTGATTTTTCTAGTACCAGGATCATATCCAGATGTGATAATCTCTACCAGTGCAAAATTAGAGAAGGCATTGAGATAGTTAAAAGGCCAGATTGTATCAATAAGTGAGATGATACATGCAAACTTTTTTTTATTTGGAAAGATTTTTTAAAATAACATTCTTAATTTAACATTTTTGATATTGGTGGAACTTTTAACATATTTTTCAAATTAGTGATTGTAGTGCCTCTACAACAATCTTTCTATCTTTTATCACCCAGTGGACGATTTGTGTGATCAAGTCAAAATGTTGGTATATCAATATTTAAATTTTTTGACGCAGATGAACCAACAAAATATGTCTTATATATATATATATTCACTCTGTCTATAATTTTTTACTTTTATTATATTATTTAATGGGATTATTATTCCTAAATTTTAAACTCAAGCTATTTTGCTAGTCATGCTAAGCAAATATGAACTATCACAATTAATTGCATATTTGATGTCTACGATTATACAATAACTGTCTTTTATAGTGTGCAACAATAATAAACTGAAGAATCAAAGTGTAAAGATTCCTGGATCACAGTTCAATCTGTGGCTTTTAGTGTCCAACCATCATATGTCCTCCTGAAAATATTATTATTTGATTATTTTTTATTACTGCATCAAACTGTAGAAACTTTTGACTTTGGGGGAAGAAGTTGATAGTTTGTGTTAATGTCTTTTTACAATGCTCCAACATATGTAATTAATTAGTTTATTCCTAAAGTTTTAGTATACCAATATGAATTACATACAATCATATAGATACATAATGCATTTTGTGCTTGTGGACTTTGCTTTAATTGATTTTCAATTATTTGATCTTCATTTTGATTTAATACAATTACATGAAGTATCCGTATTAATAACCCATTGCAGAGCAAATGCTGTTCAATCACCTCTCCCAACTCAGATAATATTGCTAATGAGGCTTGTTATTAAGCAAATATTTGTATGGTTATTCATTTGTATTCTAGATAAACATGACTAGTTATCGATTATTTTGACAACAGAAGATAGGCTGGCAGGCTAAGAAAAAATTTGAGCTCCATTCTGAACTGAACTCAATCATCAGTATTAAATATTATAACATATGGATCTTCTGCATAGTTATTATATGTGCTTGTATTTGTAATTACAACTAAAGTTCAGCTTTTTTAAATATTATTAATTAAAAACCAAAGATAAAACTATAAAATACCAACTATAAATATAGTTTTAGAAATATACTCAATTTGTTAAATTAAATGATAAAGAGTTAATATTAAAAGTTTATTGATTTGGTTATATAATAAGGTATAAATTACTAAAACATATACCAAAAATGTAATGGTAAGAATGATTACCGTTATAATACTGTTTGAAAATGGTTCATTAACTTACAAATTAACATGTTTTTAGATATATAGAAATCAATTCATCAATTTTTTCTTAATAAATCTTGTTCTCCTATAACATTCACAAAAACATACACCAATGCCTGGACCACCCTACAACACAGTCTTTATCAAAAAAACACAAACACATAATAATAAAAATCAATGACAAACATTCAAAATAATTTAAAAAAACACTTAAAAACAGAAAGGGTTTGAGGTAAACAGTACTTTTTAAGGTTTTTTATTTTTTTTGGAATAATTTTGAACATCTGATATTTATATCCATTATTAAGCACTTGTATTTTTTTGCCCTCCTGATATACTACATTGTAAAACAGTCAAACTGTTGGCCCATAGCTATATCCTTTATAATAGTCATACAAAAACAACATCTAAAAATAAGTTTGTGAGTTGATATATATATACATATGTATTTATATAAATATATGTGTGTATGTAATCTCCTATGTTAACAGAGGTTAATTACTTCATTTAGGAGGTGGAATGTTAAGACGGTTACAGCAACAAGCAGCTACAGAATTAGGAAAATCAAAGACGCATCGATGATTCTTTGGACAAAATGTACGAGATTTTTTGCAAAATACTTTATTTTTTATCTCTGATTTCTTTAAAAAAACAGCTGCTTCACAAGTATGAAACATTTTTCTTGAGTTTTGGAGTGGTCTAGAAAATTCAATAGGGCAACAAACAGCAGGAGTAGAACCTGGATAATCCAAAAGACATTTATATTTTTTTGAGCAGAATGTTTGAGATCTCTTGCAAAGTACTTCATCACCTGTTTGTGAGTTTCTCTCATAAGAAGCACTATGACAAGACACTGTATTTTTTCCTGAATTTTGTTCCGTATAAATTTTGAACTCTGATAATAAAATCAAAGTAATCCAGATAATTTTCATATTGGCTCTCTTTATCAGACTTTAAAATTGTTAAAGAAACTTCTCTATTTATAACTATTTAACATTTTAAGATATCAAAAAATAGCAATATTAAAGATTACATGAAGAAGAAAGATCTAGAATTGCATTGCATACTATGTTAATATTAAAAGTTATTAAGAATATTTTGCTAAAAGATATAACAATAAATAAATAATTGAAGTTTTAGAATCAGACAAGAGTTTGTAAAAAGATATAGAATGAAATCACTTTGGAGTGATGTAAAAAAGAGAAACCAGGGTTACCACATGTGGGTGTGCAGGTTGTGTGTGACATAAAAATGCTTAATCATGGGATGTCAAGAGATCAAGATAATTTATAAAATTTATATGTAAATAAAAAGGTTTGTATTTTTAAATCACTTTATTATTGGAAATATGTTATGAGTGTAAATATTATTTATTTAAATATGAAAGGAATATTTCCTTACTTAAGCGTATTGTGACAATTGCCTGAGTCTCGAATTTCAAGGCTCGCTTATCATTATGCTAAAGTGAACAGGCCACTGCCATTTTGTCACAATAATTAATAAAACTTGTATATAAATTATTACATTTTGACATCACTTTATTTTTAAAAGCACATTCTGAGCATAATTATTTTTATTTAAATATAAATGGAATAATTTACTTAGGCTTATTGTGACAATTGTCTGAGCCTTGAAATATACTACATATATATCTCTACCGTTGCTCTAAACTGAATAGACCAACATTCTTTTGTCATCATAATTAAATTTATATGTAAATGAAAATATTTAGATTTCCCAATTATTTTTTATTTAAACAATCTAATTTATATAAAATGTAGTCTATTGCTATTAATAATTTATTTTAAAATAAAACTTCTTTTAAAAATATTGCCTCATAATTACAGTAATTCTGCAGGTGATAAAATTATGTTTATCAATAATATTTTACTAAGTTTAAATTTCTTATTCAGTTTAGAGTATTGGTAGAGTAGCTGGCTCTGAATTGTGAGGTCTTTGGATTAATTTGGATGATCTCTTGTGCAAAATGTTTTAATAACAATATTATCTTTCTTTTTTTTATTATGCCATGTTATTTTTTTTACATGTTTTACTAAATAGTTTTTCCTATTTTTAATAATGATATTATTTCTTATATGTGCCAGCTTATCTTTTAACACATTTTATTAAACAGGTTTTCTATGGATGTTAACTCAGATTTGTTCTCTAGCTAAAAACTTGTGATTGATTCATAATCAACACTATAGTTCAAAACTAAAAAAATGGAATAAGTGAAAAACATAATTTTTAAAAATATATTATTTCATGCCATAATATTTAATTCTTAACAAATTTCATGGGTAATGATATTACTTAATGCAATTTTCTTGATTATAATAAAGCCATTCATGATTGCACTATTGACAAAGTCTAAAAAATGTACTCAGTGGAAAAAACAACTGTTTGCTTATATATATATATATATATATTGTACCAATATTGAAATTGGCACATAAAAATTTATCTAAAAAAAATTGTTAAAATAATCTTTCGTAAAAGAAAAACATAAAATTAAATGTTGAAGAGTTTATTACAGTTTGTTTTCAAAAAGATGAGAGTCAAATAGTTTTATATCATTAGTTTTTGAAATAAAAGTTAGAAAATAATTTATTAAAAGGGGGGAGGGGGAGTTTTGGTTAGAAAAGTTAAGCTAAGGGTTTTATAAAAGGAAGTCGAGTTTATTATTATTAGTCGGAATATAATTTAAAGTTTAAAAAATACAAATCTCTTTTTATTCGAATTAAAGAAAAAGTAATCTTAAAACTAGTTATATATGTGCAATTGCAAATAAATAAAAATGTATGTGTAATAAATATTAAAATGAAATAAAAGAAGATTATCATTAAAAAACACGGCAATGGCTATTAATTAAAAATATAAAACAACACGTCTGCATGGCTATTACTAATTAAACAATCTTCCAAAACACATTGTCAAAGGATTATCAATGGAATTTTGACAACAGATATTGCTGGAGGATATTACAAGGACAACACATCGCAGGTATAAATAGACCTTTTTTTTATCAGACAATTAATTGAGTCAGTTAAGTCAAGGGAGGACAATCAGTTGAGTTAATTGTATCCAGAAACAAAATGCAGTGCTGAGCAGCTTTTGGAAATACACGTCTTTCTCCAGCCTTAGTCAAATAAGATCAGCAATATCTGCCCATGAAATAATGTCTGTGTAACAGCTTAGAAATCCTCCATCAAATATTCAACTGTCTCCAATAATAATAATCATGAATAATAATGAAATTCCTCAAGAAAACGTCCCAACTGGCTGGAAATATTCTCACCTAAAGCAGTAACCAAATAAAACGAAGTTCTACATCTACATTCAAAATCCTAGGTAATAATATTTCATATTCTTATTTCTATAATAGCCATTGCATCACATTAATTCGTAAAGCCTCCAGAGACAAGTAATATGAACTCTATAATCATGCATAAAATGAACTATTGATATGTGTGTTTGTGAATGCTATATGATTTTATAAATGTCAAACATTATTTATGCTTTTCGTAAGATATATATTATAGTGTGTTAATTTAAAATGTGTGTGTGTTATATTAGTTAAAAAATTATAAAGATGTTTAAATTTAGTAAAATAATGTTAGTTAATAAATTGTCTTAAAACTTGAACTCTATTTGTCGGTCAATTCTTTTTATCAACTCTTTTACCAATCTCTCTTACAATTCTTTTTACCACTAATTATGTATAATCTGTTAGTGATTACCAACAACTGAGATAGTCATGGATTCTTAGGCATTGAGTTAGTGGCCATTGTTCAAAGTGCGTTATTTTTTCATTCTTGGATAATTAACTGGTGCCCATGTTTACATGAAAAAAAACTGCTTTGAACTCTGGTGTTGAACTCAGCAGTCGAGAAGAAGTTATGTCCTGGAAATGTAATGCTAGTTATATATTTTATAGCTATCGTTTGGGCATACATACTCTCCGAGTATGTTCTCTGCCTAAGAGACCGGTGTTGTGATGACCCATTTCAAACCCGGTACAATATATATATATTCAACATAATCTATAAATAAACAAAATAATATGTAAAACATTTTAGTTGCTTTTAAAAATGTATTGAATAAAATATTAAACATTATTATTTTTTCCTTTAAATAAATCATGGCTAAATCCATAATGTTGGATTATTTAATAAAGTATAATGTATATATATATATAATAAGACTTATTTATTAATAAGCATTAAAAAATAAAATAATATAGTAATGTAAATATTTTATTATATTTTGGATTTATTCTATTCTTGATTCTTTGTTCAACATTTAGAGTGCTTTCAAGTCATAGTCTGGAGATAGGTGATTTACTTCCTTTGTTTACATATACATTGAGCTATATTTCATTTAAAAGTTTGAATGAAAATAAGTAAAACTATTTTTAATAAAAAACAAAAAGTGTGTGTGAGAGGTTCTGAATTAAAAGTAGCCAATGGATTTTTAAAACAAAGAACCTTTTAGCAAGTTGGTGCTAATGAAATCAAAGTTATTTCAACCATGTTATTTAAAATTGACCTAGATGATGCTTCTAATGAATTATAAAAGTTATATTAATATACAATGGAAGTATGAAAATTTAACATATCAGACCATATATATAATAAATTAGAATTATTAATAGTGGAAAAACTCATGCATAAAAAATTAAACATTAGTATAAATATTTTATTATTGAAGGAATATAGCTTTATTAATAGAAAACATGAATACATTTATGCATGAGAGATTTTGAATGGGTATTCAAATAAAAGAACTATTTTTAATGAATTATTGATCTACTGGTTATAGTTGATCTAAATATTAATTCCAAAAAAAATTGAGAAAAGCCAGACTCTTTTCTTTTTGCTATGTGAGATGACACTCAGAAATGAAGCATTCCAAAGAATCATCTCTGTTTGTAGATAATACTTGCAATAACCAAGTAAGAAAACTACTTATATAATATCAGAGCCAAGAAAGGATGGAGAGCAGTGCAATGTTTTCATGAGTGTGTATGATAGTGGTGGTTTATTTAAATATGATAAAAGTACTTAAATATTAAAAAAATTGTCTTAGTTGCAAAAATTTCCTATCTTTACTAGAAATTTTGCAGACATATTTAAAAAATAATATAAAAACATTAAAAAAAAATTTAAATTTTCAAATTTACTAAATAAATATTTTTGTTTTAAAGTATTATTTAATTATTGTTTCGAAAATTTTTTTTTTTAAACATTAATTTGTTTTATTTTAGCATGTGATTTATTCTTCAGATTTATTTTATAGAAATAAATGAATAAAATACATAAGGTATTTACCAAACATGTTAAATGACTAATACTATATTTTCAAGTTTTTTTTTTGTGAAAGCACTAGGAAAAAATATATTTTAACCTTTTAACCGCTAATTAAATGATTGGTAGTATGAGATAAAAATCAAATCTTTTAATTGGCCAACTCACTAGGAAAAAATATATTTTAATTTACAAATTTTATTTCATAGAATTGGGGGGCTAAATTTTAACTTGCACAAAGTTTTCTCTTACACCCACAGCAGTGCTGAAAGAGACTATACTATAAAAACAAATTCAATTAAACATAATGAATCTTTTATTACATAATGGATTGATAATAATAATAATAATAATAATAATAATAATAATAATAATAATAATAATAATAATAATAATAATAATAATACTGATAGGTATGCTTATTTTAAATCTAAAGCATACAACTATTTTGGGTTGTTTTTAGACTCAAGAAACTTGGTTACAAAAATTACTTCTCTAGCTATTGCAATGAATAATAAGTAAGAGTGAGCTTTTTCTCATAGAAGTTCATTAAATCAATTGCATTGTCATAACAAAAATAAGCAAGGAAAAATTATTTATAGATCTGATTTCATATTATAATTGACATTAATAATACTTTATTTTTCTATATGTTCAGAGCTTGTCCATCTGCTCAATGATATCTGTATATAGAAATTTACACAGAAGTTCAGTTATTAACCTAAATCTAAAATTTAAAAATAGCATGAGATGAGGTATGCAATTTAATAAAATATTAATTATCTCTTTCCCTCCTCAAATCCAAATCAGTTTAGTTTTAAAGATGTATACAACTAGACATCAACAAAAATAATTAACTAAAAAATAGAATACTGAGTATATTTTTAGCACATATGGCACATATATTTTTAACATGTATGTATAATTAAGAAATGTATGTACTTGGAATATATTTTATTTTTTCTGTAATAATACAGTCTCTAGTCTTTGTGTGCACAATAGATGGTTACTATATCTTATGAAAAACTGGCCAATCACCCTGCAGAAGTTACATCATGTTTTGGAGCATCAATTCATCATACAGATATAATAATTCCACTCTAATTAGATTGACTTAAGAAATGACATAACATTGGTTTCAGATAAGACAATTTCATTTATATTAGTTACATCAATTGAACAGTTGTTATAATAATATTACTACAACTAAATTAGCTGAATATTGAACTGTTATTGTATAGAATTTAAACTTGGATACCTTATTTTTATAACATAAAAGAATTAAAAAGTTTTTTAAAAGTTGCTCCATAAAATACCCAATCAATATGTTCAACTTGCTGGATTTGATATTTGTTATTGTAAAATCGCACTTTCATTATAATAAACATATGAAATGGACTTCTTAAAGTTTGTTGTTGAGCAACCTCAGCATGTTTATAAGAGTGGTAAACTGTATTTATATTATAAGAATTATTTCAAACATTGTTTTCATTAGGAATTATAAAAATAAAAAAAAATATTGAATTGCAATTAATTCGATGAGATATTGAAGTATTTTTAAAAAATAATTTTCTGCAGAAAAAATAAGTAAACAGAATAATAACAGGCAAAAACTCTCCATATAGTAGTGCCACCTTGTGCTAACCAGAGTAATCAATGGATGCCAGAAGGTGATCATGTGATGTTTAGTGGTTAAACAGAATAATGATGCAGAATGTTCTATATGCAGTTTACAGACAACCTCTAGTATATTTTTGTTTTGTTTTGTCGGAGTTTTTGTTTTATCTTTTTCTCTTTGAGTTGGAATGTCCACATTCATTTGTGAGTGAATGCTGCTAATGATAATAATGTATAATGGTTATTTTTGTAAATATATATATATATATAAGCTCATATTCATGCTAGCTTGTTTTAGTCACTTAATATCTTTAAAGTTTCTGTTTTATTAACATAGCAGTAACTAAAAAGCTGTGATCCCAGAGTTGTATCTTTTTTTTTTGTAACAAACTAGAGTTATTTTTCATTACATACAAAAAATAAAATCATATGTTTGGATATTAACTAACTAAAATATCATAATTGTCTGTTTTTGTAAAAATATTACATAAATTTATGATGAGTTTAAACCATGTACAAGTCTTTTTTCAATGTCGTCATTCATTTAAAAAGAAATGTTGTTGTTAATAAAAGCTTTTAAAAAATGTTAGTATTGATAAAAATTAATAACTTTGATAGATATTTTACAACTGTAAAATTTATTACTCATACTTTAGATTGCGTCTCACTTACATGTATGTGAGTATGTTTTAAGCACTCTTTCGTGTTTACAAAGAGGATTATTGCAACATATTGCTAAAGTGAAAATGAGGATCATTACCTATTGATCTTCATTGCACTTCCTATCCTCCCCCTCTTTCTATTCTTCAATCCTTGTAAACATTGCAATGATTTTATTTATTTTAGCATGCGGCCTCTCCGCTTGATTAGAATCTCAGTTTCTGCAATCAGTACTGAGTTGAAGGTCTTCCACTGTCACATGATCACCATCTGGATAGTTCCATTGTTCTTGGTGTTTCAATAACTCTGCAAATAGTAACAGCTGTAAGCTATTTAGAATAACATCAAACTTTTTTTTTTGCCATCATTAAGTTGTGAATTACAATAAGATTTTAATGTTGACACCAGGGATAAATTACATTAGTGATTGGCATTAGATTTAGATGAGAATTTATTTAGTTTTAACTTGTCAAAAATAGAAGCTATCTGTCAAAATGTCATCCGAATAGATTGTAAATTGTAGTAACACTTGCGGAATATTTTTTCTCAATTGTATTATCTGTTTTTTAAATGTGTATATAAAAAAAGACAAATAAATAAATAAATAAAAAGTATAACTGAAGTCAAAGTGAAAAACTTTTGACAGGTTAAAAAAAATAAGATTAAGCATTGTTGGAAAGATTATATACTGTACTCTGATTTACAAAATTTCAAAAAGGTGGAGAAGTTGATGGAGATCAACTTTTTTTTTCTTATTGCTCTGAGCAGTTGAACCAGTTACAAGATTATTTTAGGGAGAATAAATTTTTCTTATTTCCTATCTAAAAAAAAAAAAAATAGTGTCTCTAATGCTTATGGAGTACTTTCTTTTTTTTTAACTGTTTACACAGCCAAATTATGCAAAATGTTTGCCTTTTTTATAAGTAAATTATTGCGTTTAAAGATAGTCAAAAAGAACGGAAGTAATATTTTTAAAAAGATATGAGATTTATCATTTTATACAAAGATTTATGCTCCCGATCAAAAATTATGTTACACTCATCATAGTATTGAAAAATTCACGAATTTATTTATAATGGATGCTTTCATTATCATCATTTTTAATAATACCCTGATATTATGGAATGTTAACCAAATGACACATTTTTATAAAGATTTGTGAGAAAATAAGTTGGTCTTTAGAAGTCCTAAAAATTAAGCCTGTTAATAGAGAAATAACTTCTGCAATCACAACTTTAAAACTTTAGTATCACTTGGAATTATAAGAATATAATAAGCGTCTGAAAAATTCGAAGGTAAGGACCTCTACAGGTCTTAGCCACAAGCTTTCGCTAGGAAGAAAAGAGGGAAACCTTCTTTACTTCAACCTACTTTTATATATGAATAGGTGAAGTGAAGTATTGAATAGCTTCACATTCTTAGATCTAATCACTTCAGCTTCACCTATTCATATATAAAAGTAGGTTGAAGTAAAGAAGGTTTCCCTCTTTTTTTCCTAGCGAAAGCTTGTGGCTAAGACCTGTAGAGGTCCTTACCTTCAAATTTTTCAGACGCTTATTCCTAAAGGTTACAGCCTTAGTAAATATTACTTAATATAATAATGTGCGTTTAATAAAATTTATAAGAATATAATATATATTAAACTTAATTTTTTATAGTCATAAAAGCTAAAACCACAATAGATTTTTTTTTCCCTTGTATTATGCATAACTATTTCAAAAACATCTAAGACATATGAGCTTTATTTAATGTCATTCATGTTAGGAGACCCATGTCATCAATAGCACTGTAGTTTAAATTTTTTTTATTTTGTGAGTGGTTAGCAATATCTTTGATATCTGGCTGATTTAGATGTTGTGTGGTAGAAATACCTCATGCTATGTCCAGACATGCATAAGTTTTCTAAGATTCTTAATTCATGAACAATAATTGGACAGTAAATTAGAAATATATATATTGTTTTCAGTAGTTGGGCCTACTACATTCAAATATATAAAGTAAATTTAAATCTTTAAATATTTTAAAAGTACATATTTTAACTTAAATAATTTTATTTGTCATTAAAAAAAAGTTCAACAGCGTACTATTTTTCTTTCACTATTATTATCCCACTTAATTTAGAGTCATGTAACATTTTATTGATTGAAAAAAAATCCTAAATTATCTAGTTTTTCTCTACCTTCACAGGCAAGGAGTCTCTGGACCTATCAAGATAGTGCTCAAGGAAAAAAAGGGATATTTTTACTTGGGTTTTAATTTTATTTTCTTGATCTTTATTGTTTCTCTGGAGCTGAGAATTGAGTAATCTAGATGATTAGATAATCATTTCAAAGAAATTTATATGTATTTTTATCATATATAATTCAATCCATATTGCTTGGATGCAAATAACATCTCAAGTTTATTGCTTACATATTTGTGAATGTTCTTTTTTAATAATTGCAATTTAACATTATTAAAATAAAACTTTCCTGATATATTTATATCTACATGCATACTTTATGCATTTATGTATACATAGTATTTGCTAGTGCTATATATATATATATATATATAATTATTACATATATGCCTAATAATGCACACACTTTATCTATGTGTTTACACTCATTTAATATATACATAAATATTTTAAAATACAATAAGTTCTATTGCATATATGGTTAAATCATTTGTTATAGACATATGCATTTCAATTTATATGTAAAATTATACACAGTATATATACAGATATTGCAACTATATTTATTAGTGTAGGGTAATAATCATTATTCTTAAAGAACATATCCTACATTTTGATCTTTATTTCCTTGTCCTCTCACTTTTGGAAAAAACTATAAATATCATTTTTTTATTTTCTAAATTTCAACTTTCAATTTTACATAAAGTGTAACACAGTATCTGTTTAATAAAATGTTTATAATGAAATAATTGGGTATGGAAAATTATAATTGATGATTCAAAATACAGTATAAGTTAAATTATTTGCTGCAAATTTCGGATATAAAGATATAATTAGTAAATGATAAATGGTTCAGATATTTTTATGTAATAAACAACTTCGAATAATATTCTAAAGTCTTTAAAATTTATCAATATATGTTCACAATCCCTGCTTGAGGTGCCACTGCTATGAGAGCATTTAATTAATAAAACAGAATGTTGACTGAGACTGTGGAAAAGGTTATTAATAATATAAACTTTGACTTTTATATTAAATATCGTTTTATTCCGTAAATTTGAGATAAGAGTCAAGTAATTAAAGATATATATATATGTTGTAAAGTTATTAATAATATTGGAACAAAAAATTACATAATTAAATTTAAGTTTTAAGTTGCTTTTGTGTGTGTGTTCTTTTTGGTTGGCATTTCATTTACAGAATGTGTTTTTTACACTGCTATGATTATGAAGCCATAGAGCTTTGAAAGCGTTAAGCTTTAAATAAATTTAGTAAAATAACTTCTTTAAGAGCGTTATAAGCGCATAATTACTGATATTATATATATATATATATATAATGGTAATTTTCTATAAGTTCATTTTTAATGCCATCCCTGGCATTGGTTCAATTTGAGAGATAATAGAAATCTTGAATTGTATCAGTATTGATATTTTCAAGATGTATTCTGCTTATAAGATAACAATTAATATTTAATCCATCTTTCAAATAAAAAATCTTACAATATTACTGCTATTTTTTTTTTCATTTAGATGTTTTATAATTATTTCTATGAAAGTCAAAATACTTCTGATGAGTACTGAGGTTGTCCAGCTTGTGAGATGTTTTTTAATGTTTATATTTTCTACCAAGGTAATTTTACTAACGTTTTTTTCTGAATTCAGAAAATTTGGTCAGCAGATGTTTTTCAGATAATGTCTTTAGAATTGTTTCAGCTTAAAGATAATGGTTAATAATATCATTAGGATTTCTTCTTAGAAAATTTATGATGTGAATAAGACCACTTCAGTTTGAGAAATATTTGTTAATAATGTCTCTGAGATCTATATAAAAATTTTGAGATGATTTGTTAGAGATCTCAGATGGTGATTGCTTGAAATAATTTTAAAAACTGCCTATTTAGAGAGAAAGAATATATATCCCAGATAAAAATCATTTTATTTTTTTATATGTTGAAAATAAAGAAAATAAATTATATATATCTTTAGCACAATTTATTTTTATATTAAAATGTTTTTTTTTTGTTTTTTTACAATCAAACAAGAACAAAAATTTATAATTATTTCTTCTTTTTTTATAGTTAAATAAATATGCAATTTTTTTTAAAGATAATTTTAATACAGTCAATGTTGATTCTAATCTTGAATAGCATTCATTTTAGCATTATTATTCTTCATTAATAGTTTTAATATTATCATTAACTATGTTGGTTTTATCAAATATCTTGAGGTTTGGTTATTAGTTTGCTAATGGTATGAAGACTTTTTAATATTTTATGTAGTTTTACTACATTCTGTCTGAAGTTTTACTGAAATTTACAAGCATTTTAAAATATTCAATAATTTATTATTGTGATTGAAAATAACTTCTTTAATGAATTGATATCACTTAAGAAATTAAAATGATCCTTATAATTTTTAATTTTACTGATCCACTTTTAAAACATGATAAGAAGTTTTTGAGGTATACTAGATAGAAAATTTATCTGTCACTTTGACAATCTGTGATTCAAATCTATGTTGATTTTTAGGTAGCTGAAAACTATAAATAATCTTAGAATTTTTTTCAGGTGCTGAATCTATATCAATTCAACTAGTTCACCTAACTGCTGCTTGGAAAATGAGAATCTAGACAATTTTATCTAAAAAAATGAAGAAAAAATCTCTCAGCAACTGCCAATTGTCTAGTAGGACATGTAAATTTGCTTCTTATCCATTTTCTATGAAAAGTTACTGTAGAGATATTTGTCTTGCAATGGTCTACTTGAGACTGTTAATTTTTTTTATTTCTAGTAATAACCACTAAAGTTTAATAGAATAATTGTTTTATAATTATTATTGATAAGCAATATTATTTATAATTTGCAATAACAAGTATAAAAAGTCATAAACATAATTATTCTCAGCAATTACATCTATAATATAACACATTTGTTGTCACTAGTCTAAAAGCTGTTACATCTTCATTCATGTGAATATCTCTATTACATAAATAATTCCAGAACACCTTAACAAGATCCTATATCTTCACTCCATACCAAGTATGTTAAGTTTGAGTAATCAATAGTCAATAGATGATATTGCTATTATAGTGAATATCTCAACAAGTTCTTTTTTTTGTAATGTCTGAATTTGTCATTGTGCAACAATTAACTTTATTAATATTAATCTTCATCACTATTATTTCTAATCATTACTGCAAATGAATATCTCTAAGTAAATCCACTTTCTCTAGTCCATAATTTCTCTTCTCTATATCAATCATAACAAATTTATTCACTTCTCTCTTCTAGCAATATTTCCAAACCAGATTTAATTAAGCTTTGTATTTATGCTAATAATACATATCTATTTTATAATATATAATTAATGTAATACGATGTAAATGCCAAAATTTTTACACATATATTTTAAAAAATGTCAGTCCCAACCTTGAAACCCTCTTTGTGTCTAAGTTACATATATGATTTTGATGGCTCTACTTACTGATGGTATTTTCAAGATATATATTATTTATTAGAAAAAATAATGTCTAAATCTGCTGAATTCTGAACAGAAGTTATTTAAAGTTTCATACAGTTTAGAGATAGGAATAATAATGAGATTCTCATATTCTCAATATAAGCATTGATATCAAATATGTTTTCTCTGATAAAAAAAACATCTAAGAATTAATTTTCAATTTGATCTATACCATACATGCAAAGACAAACTCTTTCAATAAAAACTAAGACTGAGATTTAGCTTTTGCAGATTCAAAAGTGAACTATCCTGAAAGATTATTCAGATTCATTAATCAACTTGCTTTTTCTACTGAGATTTTGATATAGTAGAACTAGAGAGTGTTATTTTTTTTTCCTTATTAAATGATGATGTAAGGCATTAAATATAAATATGAGAACCTTTTTGGCTGACATAAAGAATAATAATCTAAATGTGCTGCTTTTTTACATCACTTTCTGTTTTTAATTTATCATAAATTTATGAAGCTGTCATACAATTGTTTTTAATAATTAAAAAAAAATTTATATCATCAAACAAACAAGCAAATGTATTCTTTTGTGGTATGTTGATCAAAATGAATTATATGGAGTCATATCTTGTCTCGATATGAATGTGTGTGAGAGTTTGTATGTGCTAGCTTGAAACAAAAAAAAAGATAATGATAAGTAGATAGAGAAATAAAAAAAATTAAACAATTTTCCTCCTAATTATCATTATATTTTGTTTGTCACAAGTAAGAACATATGATTACATGTTGATCCTATTTTTATCTGAACTAGATTTAACTCTATGATTTTAATTCATAAGAAACATGCTTATTTGTTTTCCTGATAAATCTGATGATGATGTATCAATAGAGAAATCATAAAAGTTCCAAATTCTCAATTTTGATAATTTTTTTCTGTTAATGAAATTGATGTTACTTTTTCTTGCACTTTCACTAATACAAAAAATGTTTTAGAATATATTTTTCTATTAATAAACTAGAGAAACAATTTTCTTTATTTTTTGCTTTAAAATAAACTGATCTTAGATGCTTAACTGGGGACTTTCTGATTGGTATATTCTTTATGAATAATCAGTAAGAGTGTTATCATAAGTCAATTATCAGATGTAAATTCTACTGTAAGACATTCTAAGTCATTATTCTTTTAGAAGTATATGCTGAGACCAATAGAAAATCTATTTATCTCATTATTTCCAAAAAGACATAACTTGACCAATATAGAGAAAGGTCTTGGAAGTATGAGAAAATTGTTTGGCAGCTCATTCATTGATTTCTGTAAGAATTAAAATTTATATGTATGCCAAAAGTGAATTTAAGAATGTGTATCTCTGTTACAAAAAATATATACTGTATAATGAAAAAGTAAGGTCTGCTTTGCAGATCTTCTTTCACCTTTTCTCACCTATTTTCTACCCTCATACCTTAGTTTGAATCCCAATCTATCGTAATGTGTCTGCAATACGCTTATATACTGAAAATCCTGCCTAATTTTAAACCACGAATACAACACTCATATTATATATATAACTCATTCCCAAATAAATAAGATTATGGATTATGTATATGTTCACATAATTTCGATTTATTTAAAAGTAGGTTATATAGGTCATAATTGTGCACACACTATGATATGCATTTTAAAACATATCAAAATTATAAATTGTTAATTAAAGTTATTTTGTTTGAATCTATTTACAAAAATATATTACAGTCGTAATATATTTTTGATTTAAAATAAAATTCATATTCATTTAGTAGATAGATTCAAATATTGAGATTTAAAAGTAAAATAATTTTCTTTTAATTTAATAAAAATCATTCCAAATATTTCTGTTAAAATAAATGAGGGACAATAGTTTAATTATTTAATGTTATAGAAGCTTATCTAAAAATACAGCAGATGTCCATAAAAGGTTTTCTTTTAATTAGTAAAAGTAATTTTAATTAAATCTAGTTTGTAATTCGAATGTCGATAAGGAAATTAACAATAGAAATTAATTAAAATTTTGTTAAATTCCTTTAGACATTCGGATGAGTTTAATTACAGCTGATAAGTCCGATATATTTTTGTAATGCTCCGGGGCAGTTCTATTGTTTATTTCCACTATAAAAAGGAAGGTTTTCTTTTGTTCTCCATTCTGGTCATTTGCTGATGAAATGTTTCTAACCAAAATTATTCTGGTGTTGCTAATGAAATGATTCGAGTGATATTCTAGTCAAATATTCTTCAAAATATATTTTTCCTGAGATTTTAGCTATGTGCCTGTGAACTTATATTTGAAGCCGAGTTTTCATCTCCAAATTAATTTACCATGTTTACCACACCTATTGCTATCCATACATGACTAAGTAGACCCAGCAGAGGCTATTTCCCTCAGGAATGGCTGGCTGCTGCTCTAGCCATCGAAAGCTATCATGTAAGGAACCCTGGAACTGCTGCTGCTGCCAAAAATATGAACAATTCCAGATTTTGCTGCTGGATTGATAAAACCTGCCGAACATCAATCTACCTGCAAATGCTTCTCCAGAGGTAACCTAAATTAACCCAAGAGCTCTTGTGATTCCTAACTAACATGCTATAGCTATTTTAAATTGTTTTTCTTTTATTTCCCTTGACTTATTATGTACTTCTTTAATGTGTTCAAATATAATCAACAGTTTTGCTCTCTATCCTTGGGTAAAGCTTTCTTTTATTTTATTATGATAATGTGTCAGAATCGTCTTTGACTGAGTGAATTATTCCCTTTGTTGAAAGTAAGACGCCGCTATTAAGGCATATTTTAAATTTATAATAATTTCCAATTTTATTATCTTGCAAATCACTCATTCGAGGGTGATTCTAATCTTCTTTAATATATATAATAATCACACAGTTTAAAATCTACATGTTATTGATTTTAACCTAATATCAGAGTATGTGTGAGGTCAATGATTTAAATGTGTCCCCAAATGCATGATTGTGTAAATAAACCTATGCTTTTTTTTCAAACCTGCAAGCATGCATTTTCCTATTTTTAAATACTGTGTTCTACGTTAATTTCAAAGTTCATCATTGACGTCGAGAATGTGTGGACCCTTTTAAATAAATTTCTGGGAATTTAATTGGGCATTTCTTTTAATCCAAGTAAAACCCATTTAGTGCTGGTAAATGAATTGGTTGTTGAGACCGCTTTGTTTTGCTTTCCAAGGATTTTACATGGCCAAGTCCGTTCTCTCTTCACTTCCTGCAGTTCCCAGGCAGAGTGTGTACACAAATGTCACACCTGGGAATTAAATGCAGTCGTCACCCAGTCGCTAAGTTTCGGCTGTTCATGACAACACTTTCCTATTAGTTAGTGGCAAGCTACCCTTCATAGTCATTCCAAATATTTCACTATTGTTTTATTTTTATATTTATTTTTACAAAGCATCCATGACTTAAACATGTCGCACCCTCCATCCTTTAATAAATTCATTACTAGCAATACTGGCCTCCCATCTGCTTTAATTATTATTATCAAATAAATGTCTTGATCACATCCCCACTTTATTGCTTAGTAAGCTTTTGTCCGTGCTTTTTTGAAAGCAATAAATATTATATAACCCGTAATATTAAATATTTTATTAAACTGTTATAATTACTCAAAGCACCTCGCACATGTTCCCATCTCTTTAAGCACATTATCGTAATGCTATTAGCCCAAGGGATAGAATATATAATTTTGCTTTAAAACCCTTTTTGTCATTTATTGGAATGTAATGCCAACAATTATTTAATACGTGTCCCTATCTCATATAAGCAGACAGTGGCATCATATATATATTTCTATATAAATAAATTTTGAAATCATTTAAAAATAATTTTGATTTTATTTTATTGATTCCTATCACTGTCTCAGTCTATGTATGTATTTTCTGCATTTCTTTTGTACATCCATAGACATTAGTTAGCAACCCAAACTTATCTTAGTATAGAGTCTTTTGTTTCTCCCTGACCACCAGTCACCGGTAAAAGGTTATACTAGTAGTAGCATCAAATGCATTATCATGTACATGGTGCTGTGAAATTTGGACTTTAGATTCAAACTTAGTATATCTAGAAGGCAACTCCTCCTAGAATGTTCAGTTTCATGTGTGGGTTTGAATTCTGCAGTGTGTTAGTGAGATAGACAATTCTGACTGTTACAATACATATATATATAATTCTGAGCTCTTCATTAATTTATTTTCTTTTAAATGTTTGCTGCATGCTTTATCATATATAAATAATCTCACTCTTTAAATTCTGCATCAATCTTTAAAAACAATTATGAATAATTGGTTCATAGTCTGAGTATTAAATTTAAAATGTCTACTTTCTAACTATGATATTGAATGGATTTGTTTTATTTACGTAGGTATTCATGGAGTATAAAAATGTAAACATGTTAACACTGCAATGCAGGACACACTGTAAAAAAAACTAATTTCATATTTTTAATTACATTGAACATTTATTGTTATCTTTGATCAGAAAAAAATAGGCTACATATAAATTTTGATAATAATAATATTAAAAAGGTCAATAAAGTGCATTCAATTTCCTATCATCATAAATTTTCATATGAGGGGGAAGATGCCACTAAGAAAATGTTGATTGTAACATTTTTCCTCTGAAGTTGATTATGAAATGGATCACTATAGAATATTAATAAAGATACTAATATTAATTAGCAATGGTAAGATTTGTAACTGTTTTAAAAAAGTTTTACTTTGTATATTTATATACTGATTTATATTTATTTTTAGAGTATTGAAATTTCATTTGTGTTTTCTTCATGTCAAATGACAAGTTGAAAGTTCATGGATCATGCCCACTTCTGTGACTTCCCATGTTCAAACTTCTTATGAATTCCTGAGCAATAAATCCATTGGGAACTGAAACTGAAAAGAAGTTTTGAAAAACATTATTAATTTTAAATGTGTAAAAAAAAAAAAAGCATTAAATTTGTGATCTTTCTTTTTAGATTTGATTATAAAAATTTAATAGAAATCTTGATATTGTAGTCTTTGTAATTTTTGTACATATTATAATCATTATAAGTATTTTTTAATCTGAAATTTATTATTGCTAAATTAATGATATAAATGTTAATTACATTGATAAATATTTAGGTATATATATATATATTATAATAATTAAAACAAGTTATAAATTTTGTAACTTGCTTTTAAGCTTGTATTTTATGATCACTAGATGGAGTTTACCAATAGCTCTAAATAAGCTTTGTTTTTATAAGTGCCGAAAGAAATAGAATTCAAAATCTCTATCATCATCCCTATCTCCAGACCAGCTGGTTTCAAGGAGGGCTGGGAGTCTTAAAAGCAAGTTACAAAATTTATAACTTGTTTTAATTATTATAAGTGTACCTTTGAAGGTTTTTGCAATGCTATATATTACAGAGGCTATTACTATATGGTGAAACTGAGCTGAATTCAGACCCATATAGCTATCTAGTTTGGTAGGCTGGATTTGAAGACATTTAAGTGTCTGATAAGTTCATGCTTTCAAATTAATAGAAACATGTTTTATAAGTGCTGACTTTTGAGTTAGTATTTTAGATCTAGTTTCTAGACTCCCAGCCCTCCACTGATGTGAGCCATAAGCTCAAAACCATCTGGTCTGAAGGTAGAGATAACAATAGAGATTTTGAATTCTATCTTTTTTGGCACTTATAAAAACAAAGCTTGTTTAGAGCTATTGGTAAGCTCCATCTAATGTTATATATATATAAATAAAAAAAAAAGCTTGTTTAGAGCTATTAGTACGCTCTTAATTTTACATATTTGTAAGTGCAAGCTATATATAAGTCATGTGACATCTGACTTGTTATTATTACTATATATATATATATATATTAATTGTATAATTGAGTGAATTCATTTTGAAATGAGTAGTGGTTAAGTAATAATATCTTGCATAAATGATTGACAATTCTAGTTTCTTTTTGCAATAGTATATGCATGTTGTATTATAACTTTGTAGATATATATTATATTTTTTAACTCTCATTTTCCAAAAGTTTAAATAATAGTTTTATAGTTATCTTTACACTAATCAGAGTTTGATAACTATAGAAAACATCCATCAAAATAATGTTATTATATATTTGTAGTGCAGCTACAATTGAGAATGAACCTTCTTGAAACTCCACTGCTCTCAAAAATAAAAATATATGACAATAGTTTTATTAAAACTAATATGATATAAAAATAGCAAGACTTCAGTTTTACAGGTGCAAAATTTTTATTAGAAAAACATAGATTGAATGTTTAAGTGAGTATGGTTTGAACATAAATTAAGCAGTTGAGAAATTTTATTACAATAAAGATATGACTTCTTGTGAGGTCATAATGAGTAAATAAACATCACATGATCACCATTTCTTATGCTTGCTTTTAACTGTTATTAAAACAGGCAAAAACTTTCTATACATATTGCCATTCAGTGCAAGCCAAAGTAATCAATGAATGCCACACTGATGAAGGCCACAAGCCAGAAACTAATCTGGGGATATTGGATGAGTAGGCAGTAGATGGGGATTTTATTCACAAGCTTTCTGGCATCCATTGATTACTCTGGCTTGCACTGAGTGGCAATACATATAGAGAGTTTTTGCCTATCATAATGAGTATACAGGAAATTAAGATGATGTAACATGTTTGCTTTATTAAATATAATTCTCATTTTAAACTGAGATCTATATTGAGATTTCACTTTCTTCTTCTAACAATCTTTCAAAAGAAGAGTATGTATTTTATTTTATTTCCACTTTGCTTTCTACTTTCTCTTTGATTTGTATATCTTATTAATAACATTTGTAATAGAGTGGTGATATTAGTAATAATTAATTATAATTAAATTTAATGCCATATTTGAATACTAAATTTCAATAATAATAATATTTAATTTAATAATGAATATTTGAATTAGACTTTAAAAAAATAAATTTATGAAATAATAGAAAAACTATTGAGAAGTTTATGAAGAAAGCTGTAATATTTATTCCAATAAATATAATTCAGTTATGCTGAAATTCATCATTATTATTTTTTCTAGCTATTGAATTTGTTAAACCAATATTGCAATTTGTAGATTAGAATATAAACTAAGGATATTATAGATACACTTGAATATAGATTTATGGTCCATGACTAAATTTATTTAATAATGAGAAGAGTAATAGTTTGAATCTATTAGATCCCCAAAATAAGACAATCATCCATGCAATAACTAAAAAGGATCCATATGTTGTTTTATTATGCAAGTGGTATGTGTAAATTGATAAATTTGCATATTTACTAATTTATATGTTCATTCACTTACAAATCTGACTTTTTGCTATGAATATGACCTTCCTAGTTGAAAGCAGTGCTAAGCTGTAGTGTATTAATATTTCCTGTATAATGAACCATTCATATTTATTGAATTAAACACGAAAAACTTATTTCAAAAATATTTATTCTCTTAACAAATATGTGAAATATGACTTTCAGTAGTTTACGTATAAACTGATTATATCCTGGGGTATCAAAAATTGAAACAGCTCAAATATGTTTCAACATACTAACTGACTCTTCATCAGATACTTTATAAAACTAAAATCTGTCTCAAGTAGTATATTGTTAATAGTAATTCATATATCTATTAGCTATATTTTTTGGAAATAAAACTTCAAGACCACTCAAACACATATCAAATCTCACTTAAAACTAGTTTTTTTTCATTACATATTACATAGAGTTGATATATGTTGTGATGATTTTAATACAGCTATATGTTTGGGATTTGTGAATTTAATAACCATGATAACCACTTCAAAGGCATCATAGATTTATTTTTAATTATTTCATTAACCTGATTCTCTTAGCTACTGAATCCCTATGCATCACATTTATATAATTCTGCTACGTTTTATTTTAATAAATATTTTAAAAGATTTACTACATTTTAATTTATTTTATTTTCTTTCATCAGTTTTTGTCATATGATTATTATAAGATGCTATCATTATGTTGTTTCATGCCAATTATTTGAAATTCACTTATTATAGTTTTAATACTTATCTTTCTCATCATCAATATTTTCAAGCATTATTCACTCTTCAAAAGAATTTGATATTCTTATAATATGACTAATTTAGACAATTTCAGCATCAGATCAAATATCTCTACTCGATCAGTTTTTTTTTGCTGCTATGGTACATTCATAGAAGATTTGGATAGAAGAGACACTAGAATTGGTGCAGCATCTTATTGCTTGGTTATGGTATTTTTGTTAAAAATTATTTGAAACAAACAATAACTTCATAAGAATTAAAGAAATATCAAACTTTATCATTGATGGTAGTCAAATGCCTTGATCACAGGTTTTTTTGCTTAAAGACTTTTAAATCATAAAATGTGCTTTAATCGATCGCCTACGTATATATACGGTAACAGTTTAAAATATTATACTAGATAAGTATCATTCGCCATTGTTGTGTGTATACTTAATGAATGGTTATTACTGATTTGCTTTACTTAGCTATACAATTAGTTGATACAATATTTATAGGAGCTTGTAATCAATTAGCTTTTATCAACTATTTCCACCCAAAGTTTCAATCTAAATTAATGTTAAGCATGTTTTCTAATATAAATAATCATAAACAGTTTTAATTGCCTGCATTTGGAAAAAAAAATTGACAAGTTAAAATGTGTACAATAGTGCAGAATTAATGACTTTCAATAATCTGAATATCATGTGACTTTCAATATTTCTGATCACATGAATTTTATGGCTCTTATCACATGTATTAAATAAGTTATTACCAGTTAATCTCATGATATCTATTTAACAAATTTGTAAAAAAAAATGTATAATTATTATTTTTTTAATTATCTTGTATAATGTGTTTTAATATCGGAATCTGATAATTTTTTTTAAACTTCAGCTATTAAACATTTTAACACTTCTGGTCACGTGGCTTTAGTTACATCGGATCACATAAACAACTGACTATCTATTAATTTTTTTTTTTTACATTATATTTTAACAGTAACAAAAAAAAAAAACATTTAAAATAATTTTTTAATGTTTTTCAATGTTGAAAGCAATATATATTTTTAAATCATGATTATATTAACCCTTCATTTTATAGTTTGTTGTACAAGAAGAAATTTGAAAATATTAATTCTAAATTTCATTCTTCAAAATATCCTTAAGTTTAAATACTAGTGATCAACATGCAACGTCTATAGTTACTATTCTATTGCATAAAATTACTATCATATATTAGAATGAAATGTCTTGTCGGTTTCCAGATAAACAGTGGAGGAAAAGACCAGAATAATAAATCTTTCAAAAGCTGAGAAGAAAAATATAATACTTCATAAGGATTTAAATACTAATAGTTCTACTCAAATAATTGTCAATTTATTCCATTTAAAAATTCATGCGCTATCTAACTATAAAAATATTAGATAATATATATATATGCATGCAGATATATTCTTGTCTATTAGTGGCACCATTATATAAACAAATATTCATTTTATCCATATTAAGATTTACATTAATATTACACATATTTATTTACATATATATATATATACCGCCTATCTTTACATGCGTATGCTATATATATATATATTCATCCCCATATATCCCGTTTACCTATATACAACATATCACTCATGTATATAAACAAATATTCATTTTGTCCATGTGAAGCTTTATATACACATTATACACATATATACCTTCTATCCGCACGTGTTATATATACATTCAACTCATATAACCCGTTTACCTACACCCAACATACACATGTGCGTATATAAATGGATGTGACCTGTATTACATATGCATACATACACAAATTATATATAAATATATTTATAATATTATAACGTTAAAAGCTATTCTAAAATTTTAAACAAATTATCCAGTTTGTATACCCACATATATACATGGGTGTGCACGCATATATCTAAATGTGTATGTGTGTGAAGATATAAAAAAAGTATAATGCAAAGATTGATCTCATATATACGCATACATGTATGTTTTCATTATCAGCAATTATGTGACAGAAATTACTCTGCATTTATATATATCATATAAGTATGTGCATAAACTTCTGTTTTTTATAGCTGGCGAACATGCATGCATGCGTAATTCAGACGTACGGATATCTTATGTAAAGTGCAAGTGTTTATACATAGATAAACCTATATGCGTCATATGAGTATATATATTCATACCTTATTCAACATGTATTACTTTTAAACAAATAAATGTATATGCACTGCCACATAATTTACTCTAGTTTCTCTGTACATAGATTTACACATACAGATGTATAAGCAAAGACATTTTACTGCATGTATTTGCGTAATTCGTCTATGATATAAATACACTAACTAAGGAAATTTTGGTTCAAATTTAACACTATTTTTTGATTTGCAGTTGAATTTATCTTAGACTCACCATATCAATTAAAGTAATTAGCTTAAAAAGATCTGAATAAACATAGTGAATGAAAAGCAGATCTAATTTCTCTAATGAAGTATTTTAATTAAAAAATAAATTTTCAGCTGAATTCTGTAAAAGCTGAGAAAGTGTTATTTTACACTTGATAATTTGCTAAGGTTTCTTTACTTGCACTGAATTTTTAATTTAGTTGAATTCCTCTGATAGTATCAGAATCTAGTCTTCCGTTGTTTACTTCTTTATCAAATTGTAATACATGCAAATTTTAGAAAATTAGTTTGATTTTTTTAAAAAAATGTTTTAATTTTAAAAAAGTTTTTTGTGAAACAATACAAATTTTACTAATGTTCTATTCCAATAATTTAGATATAATAATACTGCCATAAACTGGAATCATGAAATATTAATAGTGCAATCACTGGCCTTGCATATAAATTGGATTCGAATACAATCCAAATAACCATGAAATTTTTTTTCCAGCTTCAGTCAGACAGTCTTGGGTTGTTATTTTTTAAATAACAAGCTAACTATCCAATATTGGTCAATAAATGGCTATCTAATTTATTCGAAGCTAGAAACTGAAAAAGATAAAAATTGCTCAAATCTCACTACTTTGCAACTAGCAAGCCTCGTGAATATTGTTTCTCTATAAGTGACTGCTACAGATGTATTTGTTATTCAATTGTCTATTTAAAAGGTTGTTTCATCTCATATTTCATATATTGAAATATTAGTTAGTAGTAGTGATAATAATAGTAGTATTTTGAAAACAAATTATCTGAATTTAATGAACAACACAAGAAGAGTTTTATTTGTTTTATTTATGTTCCTATTATTAGATTATTTTATCATATAGCACTGTTTAGATAACACACAATAAACTCAGAGATTTCATTTTTTTTATTGCTTGAGTTTTAAACTTTATATATATTATTCAGTCCTTCATATTATCCAGTAATATCAATTTTCTTCATCCTTTTTTTCTTATTAATATTCACTATTCTCTTTTTAGAAAAAAAAATAATAAAAAGTTCCTTCTCAACATGACTGATTTAATTTCACTTACTATGTGTAATCTATCAAATCAATTTTCAGTTTTTGTTCAATCTTACCAAAACTTTTTTATCACTCTATCTATCTAATTAAGCTTCTTCATTCTTTCCCATATTTACATCTGAAATGTTCTTTTTAATTTTATCATTTAGTGGCCAAGCTCTTTTTATTTTTATTATCCAGTGGTTATATTTCACAACCATATATTAATACACTCTATACATAGCATTTTATTAATCTCTCAATTTTCTTTTCAAAGGTTCACAGAACTTTTTTTTGATAAATTGATACTCTTGCCAATATTATTTGTTCTTTAATCTCACTTCCACTTCTATATCCACTCAACCAACTTCACAAATATTTAAAATTATTCTAATGTTGAACCACATTATGTTTTCCCATTCACAAGAACTTGCTATATAATTCTTTATTTCATCCCTTTCTCTAATTTATTCAACATATACTCTGCAATAAAACCAATAAAATAAACTGGTGGTATATATTCTATTATATAATAATTATATTTTTTAATTAGTGTTATTTGGTATTTTCATAGTTCTTGCTTCAAAAAATATTATGTAACCTTGATATTTATCTGACCTATGTAAAAATTAAAGAGTATTTTACTTTATAAATAATTGCACTACTCTATATAGCATGAATAAAATTATACCTTTAACATATTTTTATAATTTACCACAAAGAACATTTTATAACTATGCAACAAAAACTTATAAGTGAATATCCTTTAACCCTTGTTAACAACAATCAAAAATCTTTCTTTATATACTAATGGATGATAAAAATACCAAAATGATGCATCATTTGACTTTTCCATCATGTGCTTCATATGTGAAAAATATCAAAGATTTTGGCCTTCGGAACATTATCTAATTTTAAAATTATAATGAAAATATAGAAATTAATGAATTATCAAGAGAATGCAAACCAACCATAATAGAGTTACAGTGAAAATCCTGAAAAAAAAATCAATAGATATAGAAATATATTTAAAAAAAATAAAGATCAGAATAATTTAAACAGTGATTGTTTTTATTTAAAAAGTTAGATGCTGGAAAAGCAGTAAAGAAGGTTATGAGAGTTTTGAACTGTGACATAAGTGAATATTTTTGAAAATATGAATTAAGTGCTAATGTCAAGTTGAAAACAGGCATATTTTGAAACAATGTAATTCACTTTAAGGTGTGTGATGTTTGGAAAAGTTGATAATGAGAAATTAAAAGTATAATCAACAGTTCTCATTATCACAATAAAAATATGTCTACAAGTTCTAAGGGACAGCTGAAAGGTAATAAGAGCTTCTGATAATATGTATATTACTTGTTAAAAAGCAATAGATTTATGAATAAAGAATCTTTTAGCAAAGTACTATATATTTATTTCCACAAATACATAAAATAAACTATTACTTCTATTAAATTCAGAATTAACTATAATATAATGATCCTGATTTTTTTCTTGTATATTTCAAAATATGCATTTGCTATGGTTTTCTAAGCTATTGTCAGATTTTCACTCTTAGCTACATATCAGTATTAAATTCTACATCATCAAATACCTTTTTATTTTTTTATTTTTTTAGATGACTGCCCAGATTATGGAAAAAAGACAAGTGATAGTTGGAATGGTAGACATGGCTGAAAATGTACAGCTGTCGTTAAGTCAAGGTAAGATGCATGTTAATGTTTTTAAATAGGTGTTTTCAAGTTACATCATTGATTTTCTAATAAAAACCAAGCACTGCATACATCTAAAAGGAAGGGGGAAATACATAAAATATAATTATTTGATGTAGTATCGTTTTTAACATATAAAAAAAAATCCAATTTTAACTATTTTAAATATAAATTCTCAAACTAATTTTTATTTTCTTGTGATTACCTTTAACGCCTCCTCTTTGTCAAAACTAACTAAAACAAAAAATGTCTCTAAATCATTTTTTCTTTGAGAACTATGATTAAAGATGATAAAAATAAATCAATATAAACGTGCAGCTGTGCGTTCACATCTGCACCCACTTGTGCATTTAGTTCATGTGATTTATATATACAAGTAAAAGCTCTCACTTAAAAATTTTCAATTAAAATAATTAACTATACTAATCATAATTATTTCACGCGTTTGTAGTAATTTAATTGATAATACAATAGCCCTTGATTTTTTTTTTGTCTGTATTTAATTATTTTTATTATTACTATTAAGCCTGAAGCATCAGTTTTATTGTTCTTTCTCTCCCTCTATTGTAGAAAATAATAATAATAATAATTTGAGCCACGGTCAACTGCATTGCGCATATTTCTCTTGACTCTTTATGAAGTCATTCTTGAATAACGATTTTAAACTTTTCACAATCTTCCAGAAGACAAATTAATTTAATTCTTGTGTTGATATTTTCAAAGTTTAGTCTAATTATCAGGTTCCTCTTCATCATTATTTAGTGGAATTCTTCATGGTCATTATTAATTTTCTTATTAAACTCTCAAATCAATTCCATTATTAACCAGAATAGACTTTTGACAAAGATCTGATTTTATTATAAATTGTTTCTTTATTCATTTGTGAAACTTCTAGCTCATTATTCCAATAAAATTCCATTTTGCTTTCAATCTAGCTAAATAAAGCCTTTAAACTTTCTTCAGTTGTGATTATTATTTTACATAATTCTTTTTAGTTTGCTATGACTTTTTACTTGGTACCATGCATTAATTTTAATTCAATGGCTATTATATTTTAATCCTGCTGTCATTATTTTTAAAATACTTATCTAGCTCCTTCATTTTTTTTTATGAACTTGCTATCATTTAAAAAAAAAAAAATTTAATAGATTGTTTCCTGCTCTTTGGATTTTTATATATTAAATTCCTTTTAATATTGTTATGTCTCAATTTTAGTTCATCTTGCATCTGCAATATTTTGTTTATTTTAACCATAGTAGCAACTTTTTTTTTTCAATTAATTGCGATTAGTTTCCAAAATTTGTTGCCGATATTTACACTTTTTATGATTTTGATTCATGTTTTTTAGTTTTAATTAATCATTGCTTTTGATTAAGTTGGTCAAACAATTGAGGTTAATTGGCTTGAAAACTCCAAAACTCTAAAATTTTTAATCCAAATAATTTGTTATATAATTATATATGTAATACTAATTACTAACATTTATAAATTTTAATGATCTTGGCCATAAACTACTTTTACACCTTTGTTTTTTTTTTTCGTATGTCTTTATCAAATTACACCATTGTTTATCTACAAAAGGAGAATAGAAATCACCATTTTCTAATGCAAATGAAAGACATGTGATTTTTATATTAGGTTCATAAAAAAAAATCATTTGTAACTAGATCATACTTTTTGTTGCATTTTCTTTAATTATGATTATAAAATAAATACATTTAATAATAAAATAGTTCCATTTTAATTAATGATATATATATATTTAAAATTAGGATTTTTTTTAAAAAATAACAGTCAGGTATTATAAGTAAAAATAAATCATATTCTCAGCACTTTAAGCATAAGACATAGGTTTGTTACTTTAACATGTGACATCTTCCTTCACCAATGGTGAAGACTACATTATTATAATTAATATTAGCACATTAACACACCTTTAGCCATATTACTGTAGAATTTTTACTTTTCAATTAACATTACTTTGATATACATTTATGCCTATTTGATTTGGCTATTGCCTAGCTATCTGAAAAAATTCTAAGATTACTTATGAATTGTTATCTGTAATTTAATTTTTAAATTGTAATATCATGAAATTGTTTTCTAGTAAATCTTGACTACCAGATACTGTAATTTATTATTAATAATTAATTATTGAAGTGTCAAGTTGTTGTTTCCATGTCACACTAATTTGTGAGTAGAGACTAATGGAGTTACAAAATATAACTTCATTCAACTCTCATTATGATCATGAAGGTTGTATTAAAACAAGAGTTAACATGATGATCAAATGTAAACAACACTGAACTTATCAAAAAAATGCTACAGTCATTAGACTTATAGATTGGTAGTCCATAATAATCATTTATCAAAGTATAAATACATATAAGGCTTTAACCTTACTACTATACACCTTGAATGCTTAATTTTACCATGAGAGGGACCTCTATAAATCTTAACATAAGATTATGATTTTATAAAGAGAAGAGTGGCCATCTTATTTTCAACATACTTTCTAGTCATATAAGCAAATCTAAAGCATTTTGATTTGAGAATGTGAAGCTAGTAAGTTCTTCACTAATTAAGTCATCAACATTTGCAAAATCTTTCAATTCACAGTGAGTTAATATTTAGATCTTATAATTAGAAATATTTTGAATCAATTTAAAGTTGTAAACATTAAACCTTAAGCTGGGATAATGGTAAACTTACATTAACATTGATCAATCGTTTTTATTACTTATGCATGATTAAGTTAGAAACTAGACAGTGGCTATTGTCTTTCTGTGCAATTAGTTTTGACCAACATTTCTAATTATGCTTATATTATATGACTCATCATAAAAATTAACAAAGTGTGTAAGAAGTTATACTCATTTTTCTGGAAGTCTTGATTTTTAACTATGTAATAACAACATTGAGTTCTCACTGCATTATCTATTAGGTAATACTTCCTTGAATATTTTTTTCCGTATGTCATAGCATCAACCGGGATGCAAACCTACACCCATCTGCAACCAATTACTTGCTTGCAAGGCAGCTGCGATAACATCTCGGCTAACAATGCTTGACTACTTCCTGGAATATTTTTGACCTTACATATTTTTCACTTCACTTGTAATTAGCTACAACTATTATCTTCATTTACATGTAAGCCTTGGATCACTCCTGCTACTAAGTTTTTTTTAGACATTTTTTGTCATATGCCCACATATATAGTAAGAACATATAAATATATTATAGAGAAATCATAATTTAAATTAATAGATGCAGAAATTTACAATTTTGTTAAATATAATGAGGCATATACATAGAGACATGCCATGATGAAATAATAATTTGAATTTATTTATTATTACATGTATATTTTAATATATATATATATGTGTGTGTGTGTGTGCATATACATGCAATGATGTGCATTTGCATAAATATACTTACAATATTAGTAATTTAAATTTATTTGTTAATTTATTATTTTTGCTAGTAATGTAAGTGTTAATCTATCAGCCTCGCAGCTTAGGATTCTTTTTTTTTATGTAGCCAGTTTGCAAGTAACCTATAATATATGTCCAATTTTTGACTGATAATTGGATATCTGATCATTATTACTTACAGAAAAATGTCTTATAACAATGAGAATTGATCAGACAAGTGCTTCTGAAGGTCATATGCTGTAGTTTACTTTGTAGTTAATATTGTTATTATAGCCTGTGGGTATTATCTTTTACCCATTACAAACCATGTTTACACATAGTTCATACATTGGGTATTTTTTTGTTTCATATATTTACTGTATTTGTAGGTGTGTGAATGCAATCGCACTATTTATTCAAATATAGTTGTGAACTTACGTGAATGCATGTGCAATTATATAGATTATATACTCTATTTATTTGTGTGTAAATGCATTCGCCAACAATAACATATATCAATATAGCTTGAAATTATAGATTTATATTATATTTATGTGCGTATAAATGCACGCACCAACAATCATATATATCACACAAATGTAGCTGTAAATTACAGACTTATATTGTATGTATATGTGTGTGAATGCTTGCGCCGATAATCATACATAAATATACGGTAGCTGTCAACTGTAGATTTAACAATTTAAATAGAGTAATTTTTCTAAAATAAACTTATCTTTTTTATTACAATTTTTTTTTTAATATGAAAGGTTTGATCGCACAGACATTTTATAAAAGAACTTGTTAATAACATTCATTCTGAACTTTAGCAAATACATTGAGCACAAAACAGACAGGTCGTCAATTATAAGGGTGTCCTCCTGAGAAAGTAGATATTTATTCAAGTAGACTAATCCAATTCAAACTAGACTGAGCTAAGAGTTGGAAAATATTTGGCTTTGAAATGCTCTTCTGTAGTCTTAATTACAAGGTCAACAGAGTCCAGCTAATAGGATAACTTTTAGTAATCTTCAAGATAAAATTGATTTTCTGACTGTTTTGGTTAACAGTAATGTACCTGACTAAATTAGCTATAACTACGTACTATCAAAGCATCTTTATATGTACATACACAACTTTACAATTATTATGCACACACACACGCGCATTATTTATAGCTATTTTAAAAAAACACTTCATTTCTTATAAACTTATTTCCAATTGAAGGTAAAACTGTAGGAGATTTTTTTTTTTTATATGAAACATCATTGCTTATTAATCCTTGGAATTCTTTGTAATGATAGTCTGTCCAGAAACCATTAAATCACTAATAGAAAAATTTAAATATAAAAAATTCTTTTAAAGTAGAAAACCACAAAAGCTAATAAATATTCCTCATTTTTCATCTTGGAAAATCGCATGTAGCTACTAACAAAACCTCAGGACTGCTTTTAGCATTTTAAAAATTTAAAAATATTACCAAAACTTTAAATTGCTTTAGGATATTTAAAATTACCAGTACAGTAGCTATTATTTTTGGACAAGATCCATCACAAGTTCACTCACTCATAGTGATTCAGAAACTTTTTGACCTCACTATGTCACTTTTTTTATATATACTCAATAATATCACTTTAAATTTAAAATCAGTCATTCTCTCTTTTTTTTATCCTTGTTAAAAAAAATATTAAAGATATTATTTTGTTATGTAATTTGTTATTATCATTTTTTATTTTTTTAAATTGTAAGTCCATAGTTCATAACCATAGCTCAAAAGAGTTCAAAATTTATTGATTAAAAGTTGTTTTTGTTTTTTTTAAGACAAGCACAGATTGTTTTTAAAAAATAAAATGCATGCCATTATCTTATCTATCTTCATCATTAATTGGTGATATTTCCACTGCTTTTCTTCTGGTTTTGATACAAACTTGTTGCTTCACAAAAAGTCTGGCACTTTCAAGACAAAGATGAATCTATCATGACATCGTAGCATAATTAAAAAGATCAGTGATGAAAATGCATACCTTTTGATCTTACTTATATTTAATCCAAGTCACACTCTTCAACACATCAGGACAATTTAATGAAGACCATTATGGTTTTGCAAAAAATAGTAGGAGAAAAAGTAATTCATTTCTTTTTATTTGAGCACATTTAATTTTGTTTTTAATAATAAAAAAATATCCTAATAATATCTTTAATAAAATAATATAAATATATAAATATATTACAGTATAAATTTTAATTTTCATTATTTTTTTAACTTACATCTCTATACATTTCTAATCATCTTATGGGATTCGAACTCAGACTTTCACATGACCCACTACTCTCAGTGCCATCTCATATTGCTGACCCACCTGATCACACACATGTTGAAAAGATAAATAATCACCAATATACATATGTCATGCTAAACCAGAAATCATCAGCTGGTCTAGATTACTATCCTCATATATATATATATATATATATGAGGATATATATATATATGATATATATATATATATATATATATAATCAGTGCTCAGCTTTATATTAAGATAGCCAATCTTCATACTTTAATGGACAGGGTTCAAACTATTCCAACTCACAACTCTTCAGCCTGTCCATTAAAGTATGAAGATTGGCTATCTTAATATAAAGCTGAGCATTGATTATATTGTGTGTGAGGATAGTAATCTAGACCAACTGATGATTGCTGGTTTAGCATGAAATACATATATTGGTGATTATTTATCTTTTCAACATGTGTGTTTTCAGGTGGGTCAGAATATGATATGGCACTGAGAGTAGTGGGTCATGTGAAAGTCTGAGTTCGAATCCTGCATATAAATGCAGGTTTAAGCATGTACAATGTACTAATCATCTTATGTAAAATACAATGAGATTGTATGTGCATTATGTTATTCTAATACATATAGAAATAGAAACTTCCTATTTAAACTCTCTCAGAATAAGATTGAAAATAGTGTGTGATGCTTCAAATTTAAACTTATTTCACTCTTACTAAAAGAAGGTTTATGGTATAATGGTTAGTACATAAACTACTCATTCTTAGAACCCAATATTCAAATGTAAAATTTTGAAATTTTTTTTATGTAGCTAACATTTTTCAAAAAAAAAAATCAGATTTTTTTTTATAAAGACAGCATAGTTTATGATTTAGTTTTGATAAGTCTTGGGCACCTAGATATTCTTAGTTGGAAAGTCAGGATATTAAGTACTGATCCAATCGATGTGTTACCCTGTCTGCAAATACAAATACCTTACTTTAATAAAATATTGCATACACTACATACTGACTCTATGTTATTTAACACTTATTATAATATGGTTTAATGCAGGGATAGAATAGGAGATTCTGGAGCTCAAGATACACAAATTATGACTTCAGTTCTACCATTTTAAGTGCTTGAACTTCTAATAAACTTGTGAGCAATAAACCATTTGAATTCTTTTTATTAATGAGAAAATGTTACAGTTTTACTAACAACTTTTTTTTTATATTTCTTATAACACTTCTTTCATATACACTTCAATGCAAACAAATTTTCTTAAACTTCTTTGTTTTCCTTACAGTTTCGACTGTCCAGCAGTCTTCATCAGAGCTCTACTCTCCTTCTCTACTTTAACTAAATTTTGAATCTTAAAGTAATTGCTTATGTTTTGCAATGTTCAATAAATTAATAGTTTCCCTATTTAGTGAAAAATAAAGTGTTTGGGCAAATTATTTTAAAAAACAGTCTGCTTACATCGGAGATGGACAATGCAGAACTTGATACATTACACTTTAAACTCCTGATTATAATAAGAATAGTAGATTTTGCAAATTGATACTGTAAGCAACAACTTGTTTATTAATATTATATTAAAAGTTCAAATTTAAGAAGCAAATTTTAAAAATAAGAAATTGTTTCATATTCATTTTGTAAATAGATGTTTTTCACATTTGTTTAATTTTGAAGAAGTTTATAATTGCTTTTAACTTTCATTGAATAACTGTTCTTTATTTAAACCCCTTGCAGTTTTTTTTTATTATTTGCATTAATAAAATTGATAAAAGTCTTGCTTGATTATTTTTCTTAACTTAGAGATCCCTAAAATATACAATAGAAAAATAGATCACCACAAACACAAATTGCATATTTTTTTATTGTTGGTTGTAATTTCAATTATATAAAAAAAATAAGATACAACATTTATCAATATTAAAAAGTGTTAAAAATTGAAAATGTGGATGCTACTTCTAAAATATTAATCAAAAAAATAACATGAAATGCTTTCTAACAAAGCTAACAAATAGAGATTTCGCAGCTAAATATTTTTGATACTATTGTAAGTAAAAAATTTACATCTAATTGTATGTTCCAGGAAGGCACATGGAATATTCAATGATAAAAATTTGTTTTTAAATTAATTTGTTTAAAGCCAATCACACCGACAATTCTAATATTCTTTTATTTCATCAAGGTTATCTCTCTATTTGCAAGATGGCATTTGTTTACATTTAATTTAATTTAAACATAGTAACAAAATTTTTAAATTAAAGTGCTTATTACTTAACACAAATTGAAAATATGGAACAATATTCTATGCATGTATATAGTATCCAGGCTAAATATTTTGATTCTGTATAGCTGTGAAGCAAACTTTTTTATTATAAACAAATAAAACTGAAATCTTGTATTGTGATGATAGCATGAAATAAAACATTATTAAAAAATAAATATTATCAGTTTAAGATACAGTAATGTATGCTTTTCATAGAAGATATGATAATTTGCTGTCCTGCTACTTATTCTTGAGACAATGGGACAAGACTCCTAATAACAGTACTATCCAATGTAAAATTGGACTAATGGGATTCCCAAAATTAAAAACCTAGTGAAAGCAGAGTAACTGTAATTTTTTTGAATTTAAGCAATATTTAATTTAAAAATTTTTTGTAGTATCATATTCTATTATATAAAAAATGTTATAATATTGTTTATCTATAACCTATATAAAAATTGAAAAATAATCAAATGTTATAGTATATATGAACTCATAGATGAAAAATTGGTGCATCGATTATAAAATATTGGCCCTATCTGGCCTTTTGATAAATCTGTTAGTACTCTAATTGTCTACATTTATATTTTATTTTATTTTTTTGAAGTTTTTTAAAAACTGACTATCAATTTAGAAACTTTGAAGTTTAGAAACTTTAGAATTAATATTTGATGGCTGCATCATGACACATCACACAATTATTTTATAATGCAATGTTTCACTTTTCCCATCTAACAGAGAATATTTATTTTGTTGTTGTTGTTATTATTATTAGTAGTAGTAGTAGTAATAGCAGTAGCAGTAGCAGCAGTAGTATGACGATGATGATGTTTCAAATCAATCTTTATTATTCATAAAGAGTTACATTGTTAAGAATACATGAATGACAAATACATAGCTTTAGAACAAACAGATAGATATTATTGATATAGTTCAAATAAATTGTTAAGCAGGTGTCTGATAAATGTAAACTTGCAAACTGTGTATTTGCCTATGGTTCTATTTCATTGTATGAGGGTTTAGTTTATCAGCTTAAAATACATTTTGATTGAATTAAATATATCCTTTGGACTATTAAATATACAGATGTGGTGGTTAACAATTGTTGAAAATGAGATATGTAATGAAAAAAAATTGTTCTTGTTACAGCAAAGTTATTTGTTTGTTTGAGGTTATGGTCTGTCTCATATTTTTAATAGTGATCATATAGCAGCAAAAATATCTGGGTGTGGAATTTTACCATCTTTGATCTTCAGTTATTTGAGTTTATTAAAGAATGTGACTGGATGCCTTCTGGTGTTGTTTCCAAGGCAGAAAGTTTATCTGGTGCACCACAAAATATATAAACAAAAAGTTGTTGCATGGGCTGCTAGTATTGAGCCCTACTGAGCATGTCTATTAGATGATCAAGTATTATGTTATTTTGTCTATATGTATTGATCATAAGCTGTGCAGGTGCAGAATAGATACTATTGCATTTTTTTTCCTGTGGCACAAGAAACAAAAATCATCAAAATTTGATGAAAACCTGTTGTATTTAAGGATATAGGAGATATGTAGAGCATGAAGGTTTAGCCTTAAGAGAAAGTCAAAAAAATTTGGGTTCCAATGACTTTTTTGAATCACTGCATCAACTGACTGTTGTTGATATTTAGCATTGATGACTGAGGATCACTAGTTAGGTCTAGGTACAACATATTATAAATGCTCCAATAGGTATATCTACCAACACCCAAAAAAGACACCTGATCATAAGTGCTTTGGAGTTGGTTTACAAGCAAAGACAAATATCCATATGGTGGTGGTTGGTCTGTGGGTCTTATTTGAAGAATGCATTTGAGAGCTGGAAAACTTCTTATCAGTGCATCCAGAAGATTAATACTTTTTTGTTTATGAAAAATTAGAATGGAGTGAAGACCTAATCCATTTCTGGTTGGTGGAAGACTAAGTCATTTTACAGAAATGGAGAGTACTTTTCTGCACCATAATAGCTTTCTACAGAATGAGTAAATGGATGAAGTGAAAGATTTAGTGAAGTTTATGATTGGTGAGTAATAGGTTATTTTTGTAATTACAAGCTGATTGAAAAGGCATACTTTTGCATATAACGAGAGGTAGGTTTTGAAAAGAGAATTGGTTATGCGTTCAGCATCATCTTTCAGTTTTTTCTGTATCTTTTGTCTCATTTTAGAGGGTCCTAGGTAGAAAGAAAATTAGTTAGTTTATCATGATAAAATTGTGTATGTATCTTGCCAGTGTAAGCTGATGTATTATCAATGTTGATCTTGAGTTTATATTTGAAGATGTATTCATTAAATATTTTTTCCAGAGTAGGTAATTGTTTTTTGGAGGTAAGAAAACAGTAAGGTCATTCATGTATGTAATACATGGTGTATATAATCCAATGTGTGGAATTTAAATTCCTTGTAATTGTTTTTGTATCTTGTTTATGAGAGCTTTAGTGTAGAACATAAATAATAATGAACTGAATGGAGATCCTTCAATAGGAACCGAGTCAAAAACAGCCTCAATGTCAATGTGAATAGCCATTGGAGCATATTTTTGTGTCCTTGAACTGAATTTACAATGGTTTTGAAAATGAAGGCAGCTTTGCCAGTTGAAGAGTCTTTTTTGCATGTTGCATTGGTGATAATAGAGGGAGGAGATATAATTCTATTTTATTTTTTAGAATCTTTTCCAGGATTTTAATACCAAGATTGGTCACAGAATAAATAGATTGAATATTGAAGCTTGCTTTTTGTTAAATAAAACTAAGAAGAGTGGACATAGATCTCTTTGTGATAGATAATTTTCTAAATCAAATAGATATGTAGGGGTAAACTGACTGAGATATGAAAATACAAATTTAGGGATTCCATGTGACCCTAGATGACAAGAGTTTGGTATTGTGGTTAGCTTTAGAAAAAATCAGCAGCTTGGAATGGTGTATCTAACTCTGGTTGGCCAAAGAGATCTTCAGGTGGTGTGCAGGCACAATGTGACTGCATCTTTTGTTTAAAATATTTGTATATTGGTTCTATCATATTATGTCCAGCTTTGGTGACACCCTTGATTTGAAGTGCTTGTGGAACTCTGACAGTGGAAGGATATACCATGGCCCATCTAATGTACTTTCGGGTCCAGGTGTGTTTTTTGTTAGACAGATTGTTTTCTTTTTTTGTGGCAAGTTACCCTTTTAGAGTGTTGCAGGTGTCATTATATACTTATGTAAGTATATATCAATTTTATACTTGTTTTTTTTTTAAAAAAAAATAATTAAATTAACTTTTCTGATGGAGTTGCAAGTAATAATATTAAAAATAGCATATTTGCAGCCTTGTGACTAGCCAGGTGGCACTATTTATTATTATTATTATTATTATTATTATTATTATTATTATTATTATTATTTGATGATGATGATGATGGTGATGATCTTACTTTTGTTTTATTTTGCTTTTCTATTTTTTTTTAATTTTGTTTACAGTTTTATTATTAATGTAGGATAAAGATAATCATGTCAACAATAAAATATTTTAAACTTCTGGTGAGGAAACAATCTCAAACTGTTCTTACATAAATTATATTGCTTTATCATCTGGTAATCACTGGCTATAAAGAAGAGAAAAAATAATTTCTCTTATTTGCTTTTATTTAACAATTAAAAAATGTACGAATAGGCTTACAATGTCATGAATTTTTGAATCACATTTGTATGATTACCAGAAGTTGACATATCAACACCTAATATTAATCATTTCTTTCTTGGTATGTTCTTCATTTATAGATAGTGATGACATTACTCTAAACTAAAATATGTAAGTATTAAGTAAATTAATTTTGATTAATAGACCTTTGGCTTTTTTTCAGTAGATGACCGTTAATTAGAAACTTGTTATAGAAATCTGGCAACAATACTATCTAGCACCCAATGAGTTTTTTTTTTTATATATATATATTTTATTTATATATTTTATCTTATAGACTTAAATAGAAACCATCTCCGTTACATAATTAAATGTAATTAATCAATGCTTAAAAGTAATATTATTAAAAATCACTTACAGCTCATAAATATTGATATTGTTAGAGATGCTAGATCAAAATATATTAAGAGGACAGCAAATGGTGGCAAAACTACCATTAATAAAAACCCAACATCACTGCTTGATATTAGTATTCTATTATTCAATTATAATATCTGCCTTTGGGCAAATAACTTAGCATACAATATTGTCCTTTACCATCATTTACCTTTGATATACTGGATATTTCAATATAGTCAGCAATAACAGTTGAACTCTTAAGAAAATAACTAAATTATGACAGGTAATAACTGCTTTTGATAACAGTATCATTCATGAACATATAATTTTTATGTATATCTTAGAATGCTTTTTTTCACCAATGTTTTATAAAAGTATTATTTCTGAATGATTTAATAATAAAAATATTATTATATCTATGCTGAAAATTTAATTGCACACTTTCCCAATATATAGTGATGCTTTTAAACAACTTTTCATCTTAAAACAAACATTTTGATTCAGTTCTATTTGAAATTTTTATTTACAGCATGCTCAACTGATTCTTTGGTCAGGAAAGATAAAAGCCATGTGATAGCATATAATTATTAAAAAGTAGTTCTATTTGCAACTGATGTCTCAATGTAAATATTAAACAATATGTCAAGGATTAATTTATAGATTTATAGGATTAAGAGAAGTTTTATTTAATATTCAGTGATTATGCCATTTTCTTCTTCAAATAATTTATTTTTGGATTTTAAGAAAGATGTTTTATATACAATAGTCTGTTAGAATTCTAACAGAAAAACATTATTTTCATTTGTTATTGCATATTCATGGTTTTCTAAAACATTTTAACCCTATGTTTTGAGATTCTATAAAAGCTAGATCAACCTTTTTCAACTCTTACCATTTAATTAAACACTATTAAGTGATTAATATTTTTGAATGCTACAGAAATGTGGATATATTTTGATTGGCTTCTTTTAATCTTATAAAAACATATTCTGGAAAAAAAATTAAATAAATCACAACATTTTAATTTTTCAGTTTCTAAATTTTATACTTAATTCTACTTGATTTTCAAACATTGTAGATATTTTCAAGTAATAAAACATTTTTAAAAAGCAATTAAAGATCACTTCTTGAGAGTATAAAACAAAAGATTAGAGTATTATTTACTACTTATCATAACATTCTTTAGAGGAATATAGAATAATTTAAAGATCTGTAAAAGTGTTTAAAATTAACAAAAATATATGAGATTGTATTAAAAGATAATGGCAATACATGAACTTACTGAATATCAAATGGAAAATCCACCTGAATAGTATTGCTATGCATATTTTTTTACAGTTGACATTTATCTCAACAATTTAGAATTTTTATCCTTTGCCAGCTATACATTTACTACCAAATACTGGAGGACCATTTAGGTGACTAAAGAACCAACTATCAGAAACAAAAATGTTAAATTTGATTTTGATCTTAAAAAATATCCAAGACTTATCTATTCAGCTTAGAACTCCCAGTTGACAACATATAAAATTGGTGCCTTATAATGACCCTTGAAAATTATATTGTTCTATAACTTTCCTGAACAATATGTATGTGTAAACTACTCAATATGGCCATTAACATTATTTCTATTCCTTCTCATTTGTTTGAAATAAATTTTCATTGTTTCACTAAATGGAAATGAGATGTTGAAGGACAGTGAGAAAGTCACATATAATGAAATGTATAAAATATTGTGATTAATATCTCTAGAATGAATATCATATTAATGCAGAGAAAGACCTACAATAATTTTTTTTTAAAAATTATATATAAATCATAGAAATTCATAAAATAAAACTACACTAATAAATAATATAATGAAAATTTATTGTAATCTTGTGTGTATTAAAGAAGTTAAAAAAACATTATGAAGTTGTACTTAGTATCAATTATTTGAATATTTATTGAGTACTCTATTCCAGAATATATAGGGCTTTTTCACTGGTGTATAAATATGTTTTAGTCTGCTTAATATTTTCTTTATTCAATATTTTAAATATTTTAATATATTCAAATATACTCACACATTATTTGACATATTTTTATATATAATATTTATTTTTATTACTTTAAATTAGTCACATGATTCATATAGAATTATCATACATTTGCACTTGAGCAACTTCATAAGTGAAGATTATTAAATTTATATGTTTACCTGCTGCTAAATTAATATAGACTTATGAGGCTTCTTAGAAGAACAAATTGATTCTGTTTTGTTTAGTTTCTCTATCATCTTTTATTTCTACAACCTTTTTGTTATAATCAAAACATTATAACTCTAAAAAATGAACATTTTATAAGATTAAACCTAGCTTGCAACAAAGTAATTTCAGAAACACATGACCGCACACACATTTTTAAATATGTAGAAATTTCTGTTATTTTTATTTTAGAAAAATCACGTCAGATAATAACAGATAGTGGCCAATGAAAATCATATACTGTAAATGTTTTTTTGCATTCAAAATATAATTTCTCTTCTAAATGCAACTCTAGCACTTATATAGAGACAAAGCTATTATAGAAAATATGTACATGTTTAAGGAAACAATGCTCACTACTTTTTCTATAGACTATTCTAAAACAGTTGAGTCTTATAATTTATAATATATACTTTTTAATCAGTGATTAATCTTGAGCAGGGTAAGGGTTTAACACTCTGACATTCTTTTCCATACTTATTGCTGCAACTGTTTGTTACATGTACCTTGACATAAACACATGTTCTACATCAGTAATATACACATTCTGCATTTAAAGAAAATTTTCACATGTAAACATTCTGACACATACTGTTAGAATAAGTAATGTATACTTTATTTACATTTAATTCCATATAAATAAACAATTACCAGCACTATTTTAAATTAAAATTAAATTGAAATAATTTTATAATCATGTGATAACATAAAAATGAAATGAAATGAGGTAAATATCGCTTTTAAGATTTATACGTAAATTATATAAACATTACAAAGCATAAAGCTAAACTAGTCAATATATAATTAAAATTACCCCAAATTCAAAATTCAACCAGACCAGTAAAAAAAGATATGTTGATGATTGTTTATTTGTAGTTGAGAATGATGAATTGAAGGAATTTGTAAATGAGCTTAATTGTTTTGATCTTTTTATAAGATATGTGTTAGAAGGAAGGGGGTTAGATTTTGGTAAGTTAAAATTTTTAGATCTTTTGGTGATTAGAAATGTAGAGACTAATTGTTTGCTATGCAGTCATTTTGTTAAAAGTAGAGAATTAAGATCTATAATTAAACCTGATAGCTATCAGTCTGTATCTCATAAAGTAGTTGCTTTAAGGAATTATTGTCATAGGAATAATAAATTAAATAATTCTAGTGGGGGAGCTTAGTTTCAGAAATGTCAATTTTATAAAGATTACTTGAGGGTTGGTTACTCTGATAAATTTGTTAAAAGTATTTTATTTAATAGTAATATTTGTAAGGATGTAAAGGAATATGATTTTATTTCTTTGCCATTTAAATGGTCTTCTTATAAAATTGTATGTAGGAATAATAAATTGCTTGGAAAAGGGATGTTACATTGAATAATTTATTAAATAATACAAAGGAAATTTTTGATAGAAAGACTATTCCTGGTATAGTATATTTTATCCCTTGTTTATTTGGTAAGAAGGTTTACATAGCTCAGAGTAGTTTGAGTTTAAATGAAAAAATAAAGGTTCATAAAAGTAGAGCTAAAAATAGATATCTTAGTTCTGCTTTGTATGTCCATGAAAAAGATACAGGCCACACTATTAATTTTGATGGAGCTAAGGTTATTTTCTTTGAGAGAAATGAAATCAAAAGAAGAATTAAAGAATCTTTATTATTGAAAATATATTATTCTGAAGCAATTAACTTATTTAAGAGTTCTTTTAATATTAAGGGTGGTTGGGAAGTGAATGGATTTGTGGGTAATGTTTAATATTATATATATTGTGTAGTTTTTGTAGTTCTTTACACTTGAGTAGTCTGCTTGTAGCAGTGAAACCTTTGATTGTGTTTTAATATTTTGTTGGTCTGGTTGAATTTTGGATTTGGGGTAATTTTAATTGTAAATTATATATAATCATTAAAATCTAGTCAACACTTAGACAATTCAAATATCAATAATAATCAACAATCTCAAATTGTTGTCAAAGCAATCTCCTCTTATCAATATATATAAGTTTTTTTTGTGTTGATTAAGTGAAAAGATTTGGAAAAAGAGTAAAGATATTTTTTGAATATGTGTTATATTTTGTTTGATTTTTTTTTAAATATGGTATATATATATATATATATATATATATATATATATATATATATATATATATATATATATATATATATATATATATATATATATATATATCTTGATACTCTGTCATTATTTTATATATATTAATTAACATCATCATTAATATCTTGAGAAATGATTAAAACTACTCTAAATCTGAAAGAAAAAAATTGAGAGAGAAAACAAAAACAAAAAATCTCAGCTGTAGGGATTAAAAAAAAGAATTTAGTTAAAATTGGTGTATGTGTGTATTTAAAGAAGGTAAATATAATCGCATGATTATCGCATGATCATACTATCACAGAACAATGACTGATTGCAAAAGAAGTATATGATGACTGAGTCCTATAGTAACTTAAATAACTAAAAATAATAAAGAAAAAAAAGAATGAAGAAAATAAAGAATACAGGAGATAAGAAATACTGATTGCATCAGAAATACTTTTATATAAACAGAGCAATAGCCAGAAACTAGTCTTGGATAGGGATTTTATGCACAAGCCTTCTGGCATCCATTGATTACTCTGTTTGGCACAGGTGGCAATACTGTATGGAGAGTTTTGCTCTGTTTATCAACAATTAATGTGCTAGTATAGGAAATGTGATCATGTGATGCTTAATGGTTTAAATACTTTTATATATTAACAGATTAGTCTACAAAACAAGATATATATATATATGAATAATGATATCTGGGAAAATTATATATTAACAGATTAGTCTACAAAACAAGATATATATATATATGAATAATGATATCTGGGAAAATTATACAAAGAATAGCCAACACTTCATGATAATCAGGCTTGGAATGATTAGCATTAAGAATGGGGCTATTCTTATTGCTAATAATTTATAAGAAGTAATAGATAAGTGACATATTTGTTTCTGATTTAATTAGTATTATATACATATAAGGAGCATTATGGAAGAAGATATTTAAATAATATGTATCTTAGGTAAGGATGTTCTCTGCTGGAAGATGGATAAATCAATTAGACATAGATTTTAACTATTATCAGTGATAATTTGTCATTGTTTATCACAGTATTAACATGATTTATTCTAAAAATTCGATTATGGAGCACTTCATAAACAGTAATGAGCTCTTACATAATAAGAACATATTCAGAATTTTTTTTCATTATTTATTAATACTACAAATAAATAAAAGTTTAAATTTAACAAAAAATTATTGACAGTTATTTTATATAACAGTATTTAATTTAATTCAATCTTTTAGACATTTATTTTTTTTTATCTAATTAATGCAAATTTATTTAATAGTATCAGTTAGACTAAAAAATTAAAAAAAATCTTTTGAAAAGAAAATATAAGCAGCTGCCATCTGAATAATTGTTTTTAAATAACAATACTATTTTTTTTAATTGGTTTATACTAAAAACAAAAAAAGTTATCAATTATTTATATTTACACATACAAACATGAAAAGATGCTAAATTATTTATCTAAATTGATTTACACTAACCCTTATGAAATTAATTTACTATAAAAACAAATATATTCTCTTTTGTTCATAATATTGAAAATTCAGTATTAATATTATAGTAATCTTCTTGTATCCACAGGTTTTTTTAAAAATTAAGTAAATTAAAAAATTAAAAATTCATAAATTTGAATTCATAAGTATTGTTGGGAATTAGTTCTTTATCATTCATTTCCCCAATTAATTACATATTTGCTTTTTGGTTTATTGGTGAACTGTTTTTTTCTATAACTGAATTATTTTTTTTGTTGTTGAAGGGAAGGGGGTTAACCTGGAGTGATGGCACTCATCATTATCCCAAAATAAAATTATAATATGTAATATATTATAAAGTTAGAATGTAAAGTAATGAGCATGAGATCATATATAAATGACTCTGAAAGATCAGCAGCTAAATTTCTTAAGTCTAAGCATAATTAACTAAGTTCACCAACATTAAAATAAGTATGTCATTCATCATCATGAATGATCAACAATCAAAATAAATCAACAGTCAATCTGATGATGGGAATTGAAATGAATCTTCTGGAGACCACATTAACTATTTACCCATTGCCAACTTGGGGCAATTATTTAAACTATTTGAATACACAAACTTAAAACTAATTCATAGAATATACAACAATATAAACAATAATGCTGGATATTAAAACATACTGATCATCATCAAAGGCTTTAACCATTTAATACCATCGATGTACTGGCCAACTATAAAGTTAATTTCTAACAGAGACTCAACTAAAATACAATTTAGTGCTTGGACCTTAAAAAAATTCTCTTTGTATCAATCCAGAATGATCATAATCATCAACTGGATGATGATCATCATCATCAACTGGATGCCCATACACTAATACACACTTCTTTCATATAATAGCCCACTATGCATGAATCTAGCTCAGAGAACACAAGCACTATAATTTATTGTGAACAAGAGATGATGCAATACATAATATCTTGAAAATATTTAAAATTAAGTCACTGGAATAATTTTAATAATAGAATATAAACATATTAATAATAATTAAAAAATGGCATTAATGTCTGCAGAATATGACTATATCCATATGAATTAAGACTTCTGATTTTGACTAATATAAAAACAAAATTCAAGTTATTACATTGATTTACCTATATGTTCTAATATAAAATACCTATACATCTGCACCCATAATGTATGGACTTATTTAAATTGTCATAAAAATAAAATAAATGATTAAATTTGCATACATGTGTCTATCTGACATGCATTGGTATATGCATGAACACAGCAGTATGAGTGATGAATATATTTCAATTATCATATAAAATAAAAAAATTCAAGTTATCACATTTTAATGATACAGATAACTCATATTAGGTTTACATAAAATACATATATATCATGGCACAGATGTGCAGTATAATAATTGATTAACATGTTTGAATTGTCAGATAAAAATAAAATAAATTTTAAGTTATCACATTTTAATGATACAGATACTCATATAAGGTTTACTTAAAACACATATATCATTGCACAGACACATGGTATAATAATTAACATATAAATGAAATTCATTTTATTTCTTATAGTACATAATTAATGATAGATTTAATATATATATGTGTGTGCATAAAAATGTAAGTGCATACTGATATTTATTTGATATTTTATAAAAATAATAAAAATATTAAAAATATCTTTATTCATAATTAATTCCATTTGAAAAATATATATAAAATTCACATACATGTGTGTATATATAAAAATATAGATGATATAAATTAAAATTATTAATTAGCCTTTCCTTTATATTTATATAAGTTTTATTTTCTTTTTCCTTCTTTTAATAAATAAAATAAAGTTGTCTATGAATCAATCATTTCATTCAAACAATTTTTTACTTCTTTTTTTTTTAAATATAGATTTTAAATGCCATTTTCTTTAAATATAATATTTCAAATTTCATTCTCATTATATATAATACTTTTGGAATGCCATTTTAAAGAAATTATTTAAATAAATCATCAGCTGCACTTTATATAAATATAATGTGATATGTTTATCTGTGGTTCTTTGCATATAAACAAAGCAGCATATGTGTACCAATTCTTCAGCAAGCTGATGAATTTTCTTAATGAGCTGGTCTAAGTGAGAGTGGCTTAGTCATAATCAGGAAAGGTATAATTCAGGTAACTGTTGATAGTCAATCTGCTCCATTTGGTCTAGGATTAGATAGATCTCAGGCAAGTTATCTGCTTTGTTGACATTAGAGCTATAAAACATTGGAAGATGACCCTTTCTCTCCATGTGAATTCAAACTTTACTGTAGTAAACTATGGAGCAGTTTCTGGATCCACTGTTTTGCATTCAATTATTTCTTCATTGTCATTCTGTATAACTCTGAAAATCAACTAGCTAACTTCCTCTATTCTTTCTATTCACCCTTTTTACAGATAGAGTGTAAAAAATTCATTAACTCAGGAATGTTTATCTTCCTATCTTTATCAATTTTTTAAATCTACTTTATCCTTTTTAAAGCAACTTTGGAAATTTTATCAGTATAATCTATATGCCTAACTTTAAAAAAGGTTTCCAAAATAGATATGGGAATTTTTACAATTATCAGTAGATCTATTTTAACATAAAACATGCTTGATATAATTTCAAATCAGAATTCAATAAAAATATTAATTAGACCTTTTTTGTTTAATTTATAATTCTCTTATTATTCCTGTGTACTTGTAGAAAATATCTTCACAAAAAATTTGACTGTGTTTATTTCTATTTTTCCTTTCAACTATATATATATATATATATATGAAAAATAAAAACAAGTTATAAAAATGTAAATTTGCTATTACTTGTATTTATGATCAATAGATGGAGCTTTACCAAAACCTTCAAACAAAGCATATTTTTGTTTACATAAATGTCAGAGTCAGAATTCACTGTTTCTTTCATTGGCTCCACCCTCAGATCAGCTGATTTCAAGCTGATTTGTTATCATCAGTGAAGGATAGGAGTTAGAAACTAGACCTAAACACTAACTCCAAGCATTTATGCAACAAGTTCCTATCAGTTTGCAAGCATGAATTTTTTAGACACATAAATGTCTTCAAACCCAGCCTAACAAGCTAGATAGCTATATGGGTCTGATATCAGTTCAGTTTCACCACATAGTCAAAGCCTCTGCAATATATATCATTGCAAGAAACTTCAAAGGTACATTTATGAAAAACAAAAGCAAGTTATAAAACGTAAACTTGCTATCGCTTGTATTTATGATCAATAGATGGAGCTTTACCAAAACCTCCAAACAATCGGATTTTTGTTTACATAAATGTCAAAGTCAGAATTCACTGTCTCTTTATTGGCTCCACCCTCAGATCAGGTGATTTCAAGCTGATTTCCTATCATCAGTGAAGGATAGGAGTTAGAAACTAGACCTAAACACTAACTCCAAGCATTTATGCAACAAGTTCCTATCAGTTTGCAAGCATTAATTTTTTAGATATGTAAATGTTTTCAAACCCAGCCTAACAAGATAGATAGCTATATGGGTCTGATATCAGTTCAGTTTCACCACATAGTCAAAGCCTCTGCAATATATATCAATCCAAGAAACTTCAAAGGTACATTTATGAAAAACAAAAACAAGTTATAAAAACATAAACTTGCTATCGCTTGTATTCATGATCAATAGATGCAGCTTTACCAAAACCTCCAAACAAGCATATTTTTGTTTACATAAACATCAGAGTCAGAATTCACTGTCTCTTTCATTGGCTCCACCCTCAGATCAGCTGATTTCAAGCTGATTTGCTATCATCAGTGAAGGATAGAAGTTAGAAACTAAACCTAAACACTAACTCCAAGTGTTTATGCAACAAGTTCCTATCAGTTTGCAAGCATGAATTTTTTAGACACATAAATGTCTTCAAACCGAGCCTAACAAGCTAGATAGCTATATGGGTCTGATATCAGTTGTTTCACCACATAGTCAAAGCCTCTGCAATATATGTCATTGCAAGAAACTTCATGGTACATTTATGAAAAACAAAACAAGTTATAAAAACATAAACTTGCTATCACTTGTATTTATGATCAATAGATGGAGCTTTACCAAAACCTCCAAACAAGCATAAACAAAAATACACTTGTTTGGAGGTTTTGGTAAAGCTCCATCTATTGATCATAAATACAAGCGATAACAAGTTTACGTTTTTATAACTTGTTTTTGTTTTTCATAAATGTACCTTTGAAGTTTTTTGCAATGATGTATATTGCAGAGGCTTTGACTATGTGGTGAAACTGAACTGATATCAGACCCATATAGCTATATGGCTTGTTAGGCTGGGTTTGAAGACATTTACATGTCTAAAAAATTCATGCTTGCAAACTGATAGGAACTTGTTGCATAAACGCTTGGAGTTAGTGTTTAGGTTTAGTTTCTAACTCCTATCCTTCACTGATGATAGCAAATCAGCTTGAAATCAGCTGATCTGAGGGTGGAGCCAACAAAAGAGACAGTGAATTCTGACTCTGACATTTATGTAAACAAAAATATACTTGTTTGGAGGTTTTGGTAAAGCTCCATCTATTGATCATATATATATATATATATATATATATATATATATATATATATATATATATATATATATTCACACATTACTATATTGTTGTATGCCATAAAACCCATGTGGTTAAAATAAATATAATCGAGAGCATGCTAATAACCTCTAAACAAGCCCTTTTAAAAAAATTTTATGATAAAAGCTACTACAAGAGAAGGCATTCAAATCATCTTTATCTAGGATTGTCCCAATACCCAGACCAGTTTCAAGCTATGGCTCTCTTCAGCTATATATACAAGTCATGTGACATCTGATTTTCTATATTACTATTATTATTTTGCTGTTTGAGGCTTTGGCTAAATTAAGTGGCTAAACCTATTAATATATGGAGAATCTGAATTAAGTTCAGGCCCATATGATTTTTTCAGTTGGAGAGCTGACTTTAAAGACATTTTAGATCTCTAAAAGTTTCAGATCTTTTTCTTGACAGTTAACTATTAAATAAATGTCTAACTTGAGCTGGTTTTTTGAATCTGGTATCCTAGCTACTCAGAGAAAAAAGCCATGCTCAAAACCATTCTGGGGATGGGGACAATCATAGATGAAGATGATTTGAATGCCTTTTCTTGTAATCGTCTTTATCATAAAACAAATTTAAAAAAAAGCTTGTTTAGAGCTTATTAGCATTCTCTTAATTTTACATATTTGTAAATACAATATATATATATATATATATATATATATATATATATATATATTCTATTTATATATATATATATATATATATATATATATATATATAAAAGTCAAGTGACATCTGACTTTCTATGTTACTATTATTATATATGTAAAACATGTATTATTTGCTGTTATCAATGATTAATATCCATGAGAAAGTTTGAAATCAAATACCATAAATATGGAGGAGCTATTTCATGTACATATTCAAATAAAAGAATAAACAACTATATTATAACATATATATAATTTAGTGTGCCAAATTGCATCAGAAAGAAAATAAAAGTCAACCTGTTTAGATGTGTTATACTTAAAAAGAGAGAAGAAAAAATTTTTGAACTTTTTTTATTGAAAATAAATATATTATTTACTAAAAGCTTTTTTTAATCCTCTATATGCGATTTTTTTTTGTTTATGTAGTCTAACTATGTATTTTTATTGTATAAATATATATCTATATGAAATAGAAATGAAATTGATAATTATTTTTTGCTAAAACATTTTTAATATTAATATTAAAAATATAATGCATATCATGTACTTATATTTAAAATCATAATTTTTTTGTCATTTAGAAAAATCAAAACATATGGCAATACAATTATAATTATAATCATATTTTTTATTAATTTACAAGTATACTCTAAGTAATGCACTAAATAACTTAAAAAACTTTTTTAATGTAAGAAATTTTAAAGCAAAATTTCAGGCAGTGTCTTACTTTTCAGTCACCACATCAAATTAATGTTCTTCTATTTTGTGCTTGTCACTTAGCAGATGGTGCATTATCATCTAGGGATTTTTTGATAAAATAAAATGGTGTGAAACTAACAAAAATCTTCAAGAATTGGAGTAATGCTTGTTTCTTTATTTTGCATGTTTCACTAGAAAAATCTCCAATTCCTAAAAGAATCAAAATAGGAATATATTGTAACCAATGTAATAGTGATGCCAACATTATATTGTGATTTATATTTTGTAAAATAACATGTGTGCTTACTCGTGCATACCCTTACTAAATTAAAGTTAACATAGACTCACTCTAGCTTAACTCTATTATCAAGAATTTAATTCTCAATCAAGTTGTTTAAATGACAAACTAATTACAGCAATACTTTAACTAGCTTACAATACATCTCTAATAAAAATTAATATTTAAAATAATGTATTCAATAAACTAATGAAGTCAAAACATAATTAACTAATAAGTAAGTAAGGTTCAAATAAAATATTTGACTCATCTATCATTATATTAATTTAAAATATAACTAGCTCATTATTTACTACTAAAATATGGTTCAATTAAAATACAAATAAAGATTATGAAATTCTGCATGAGATGTTTCACAAAGTACACCATTAGTTTAACATTAAGAATATATTCTGAAAGATACATTCCCAATGGCATAAGAATATTACTCCTATCTATCTTATAAAACTACCTGTAATATTTCCATAGCTCACATAAAATAATTTATAATTTAATAATTATAAAGTTTATTATAAAATACTAAAATGATAATTATTCCTTTATCAAGCTTATAATATTCACATCTAATATTAAATAAAATTCCTACACATTATCACTTAATTTAACTCTTAAATTTTATCAATATCTCAGGTTCTTCTTCTTCCAATAATGATATATAATATGATGTAGCTAAATATAATGAGGGATTTTATGTATACTCAACTATCCCTCAAAAAATAACAACAAACAAATACAATATTTCCAAGACTTAAAATAACATTTTTATTTAATCATTGCTCCTCAATAAATATAAATAAAAATTATAAATTCTTATAAACATCATATTAAATATTTTTAGCAAGTTCAAAAATATATGATATCATATTATGATATAAGATTTTGATTATACTCTTATGTGACATGAACAGAAACATTACACTTCCAATATCATTGCAATATCAGATAATTCTTAAATTTGCATTATATAACTTCCATGTTTAACAATAATAATATCTTTTGCAATAATAGTAATCATAAGATTTTCTTATTAACTATGTACAGTAATATAATTATACAATTAATCTTTATAATGCGCATGTGTGAATACAAAGATTCAAAAACACTCAGACACACCAAGTAATGAAACTCTTAATACAATATAAATTCAAAATATTAACAAATTTATTATTTAACAAGTATTCTTAAATTTACAAAATATAGATTTATAAAATTTAAATATTTACAATTTTAAAAGATTAAGCAAATTAAAATATTTACATAGGGAATATTATAAAACAAAATATTAAATAGCCTTCACTCTGACAATTCACTGTAAAAAAATTATATAAAATAGTATACATTATGATGATAATATTTTCAGTATCTTTTACCCTTGTGATAGCAATACTCATCATGACTATCATAATTAAAACAAATAATATCAGTAATAAAAAAGATTTAAGATATTATATCGCTCATAAATAATAGTATATATTTTCTATTTCAAAAAGAAAAGAATCGTTATAGTCATATTCACTACCATTATAAATGTAAACTAATACTGGTGATTATTAAAAATATTTAATACATAAAAATCATTCTTAAGATACTATGTATTTTGTTCATATACCAACAAAATATTTTACAATTACCTTCCAGGTATATGTCAGCATCGTAGTATAAAATAAAGAAAAATCTATTCAAAGGAATTACTTCTTTCATGACTTTTTTTTCATGTGTCAAAGCATCCACCAGGAAGCAAACCCATGAACCCAGAACAACTGCTTGTAAGGAAGCTGTGCTGACCCCTTGACTACAAAATCTTTATAAATGACACTATAACTTTAGTACTTTTAACTTCCATCACAATAATAGCATTCAAATGTTGCATTCAATCATTCTCTCCCAAACAAAAATATGCATTTAATATTTTTAATGATCTCCACTATTAGTATACCTAGGAATATCAAATCATTCCTTTATCTTTACCCTTCTTAAAAATAAATATCATTCATGATAAATTTTTCTTGCTTCTTGCATTCACAAATACTGACAATCTTCTATAGTCCAGTTATTATTCTTACCAATTTTAAAAAATATACCATTTACAATGTAAAATCTGGTGGTGATAAATAGTGATTATAGTGAGAGATATAAATATGACATTAATTCAAACTAAGACGAAATATCATGATTTCAGTGCTTAAGGTCACATATTTATCATTTATCTTAAATTCCGGTCCTGGCTTCTACCTGAGCACTTACCAAACTATGAAAAGAAACACAACTGACTATATACTAAAATAAAAAAAATTCAGTTACCTGTATTTAATTCATTAACTCATGACAATATACTTCAAAGATAATATTTCTTCTTAATATTCCTATAACCCAGGATTTCATTTCACAACCAATTTCACATACTACCATACTTCATCTTCTGCACTCAGACTACGTCTTTTGATGTTGTAAACAAATTCTATCCATTCTACACAAAATAATTTCTAAAACTTCATTTTACAGTAAATATATAATATTAAAATGAGGAAGGTTCAAAAATATTGTATACACAAATGATTTTATAAAATTCATTTTTATAAACATATTTATTCCATTTTTTTATGATATTAAATAATAAAGAGATCAGCATGTCATTTTTATATCTAAACAGATACTATTTAAAATAATATAATTCAATATAAGATTTTAAGTTATGCATATTTAAGCATTCATAAATTATGTAAATAACTTTAGAAAGCATACACCGTATCCGAAAATGATTAACATATTATTAATCATATAAATCTGATATCATTTGGTTTCAATGATCAAGCAATATGATAGATAAACAAACAAATATTAAAATATTATTAAAATGAATAATAATTTACTTTAATCCAAACTTATCAGGATTTAATATAATGAACTCATCCTCTTCTCAGTCATCCACACATGCAAAAGTTATAGGCATTTTTTTTACCTTTCAGAAAATATTAATTTTTTTGATAACCATTATTTTTCTTTATTTCAAATAAAATTATTTAGAGCTTAAAACTAAAACTTATTACTAAAACAACATATTAATTGATATATCATTTTTTTAAATATAAAAAAAATACTAATACTAAAAAAATGATAAAAATTCAAAGCTATGCTATAGAGAGTCCTTGTCTTTTTTTTCTTACAGTTCAGTCGAAATGGGATTGTCCTTAACAATCACTGTTTCTACAGCAAAGGGTTTTTCCCTCTATTAAACGATGGATTTCACAGAACACAAAAGTTTTTTTTTTTTAAATCCCATAGAAATTCTGCCCATTGGTACTTGATAAACAGTTTAACTAAGAATATTACTTAGTACATAAAAAGAACATAAATTTCCTGGGAAACATTCATAATAAATAATTATTATACTATGTAATTTCTTTTAACATTCAAACATTTTTCTTGCTGGTCCAAATTTTGGCAAAAGTATGATAAAATAATCTTTTCTTCTGGAAACCTTGTAAATATTTTAAAGAATAATATTACTAATTATTTCAAGCATTTTTATCCAAAAATTTTCTATTCAAATTATTTTCCACATATATTCATGCCTTAGAATAATAATTTATAGGATGACAGTTTTTCAAATTCCAAGTTGTTTTTTTCTCAGACATGCATGCATTTATTAATTAGTTTCTTGCAAGATTTTTATAGTTTTTTCATTCAGGTAATAGTTTATCAAAGACTTAAAGAGAATTTTAAAACAATATTAAAAATTCATTCTCTCTTCAAACAGGTAAATCTTTAATGTAAAATTTAAAAAACATTTTTTTTTCATTTGATATGTACAATTTAAAGAATATATAATATTCATTCAGGCTGTTTTTTTTTTCTTTTTAAAAACATTAGTAGCAAAGCATTTTCACAGACACATTTACAGATAAGAATAAAAATGTATGCACATTTGTAGAGTACATTCTCATGCATTAATTTACTTGCATAATATAATTTTTCATTCTTTATTTTCTTTCTTTTAAATAAATAATATATTTTCAGATAGTTTTTGATAATTCTCCGCAAAGTAATAGAAGCCCAGAAGTTCCACAAAAGTTTATATTTATGGGGATTTATTATAATTACTAAATATAAATGTCCTTTCATATCATTCATACAAATAAAATTAAATAAAAAGTTCTTATGACTCATATATATACTTTTCTTGGTTATATGGTTTCAGTTTGTAAACCTTTTTCTTGGTATTTGTGCAATAGTTAGATAACTAGTATCGGTCTCCATAAATTACCATGGTTTCATTAAGTTTTGATATGAATTTCACTGACAGGGAATTAATTCATTTACCCCATAATGGATACTTTATACTAAATTTTATGTTATTCATCATTTAAAAATTTACTTTACTAATTTACTAAGATAATAACAATATTTTTAAAAAAATTATAACTTTACTTGACTGATTTAGACTAATTAAACAAATAAAAAGAATTAAAATAGTTTTTTTGTTTTTTGATAATTTAGAATTAAAATAGTTAAGACTAGATTCTAACTAAAGTGAGCAAAAATACTTGTATTTATAACCTTTTTTTCCCTGTTATCTGATTGACAGATAAAATTTGTCTCAGACACTAATTTACATATAGATTAAAATCTTTTTCTGTAATTTATTTCTAAAATAATTTAACTTAATTATATTTTTTATATTTTAATACGTTTATTCAATTCTTTACAATATAAAATACATTTATTTAAACACTAAACATATTATTACTAACTTTAATAATAATTTTAAAAATGAAAAATATTGTTTAAACATCACAATAAAATTATTACACTTTTAAAATAGAATTTGTAAATTATTTGCAACATTTGAATGTGTCATTTTTTATTAACAAGGAACTAAAATTAATTTTTGAATGTTCCAGAAGATGTGTGCACCTAGACACCTACACACACATTACAGATGATGACATCATTTTTAGAATGTTCTAGAATAACAAATAATGATTATTTAAAATAACTTAAATAAAATTATATACAACATACTAGAAAAATTATATAATATTAAATATTATTGTTAGACTATTATTTTAATGTTATATATTTTAAATATAATAAACATTAATTACTTTTATCTTTCAAATAATAAATTATATACTACTTTTATATTTAAAATTATACTAATATAAGTATAAAATACTTTAAATAAGTTTATTAATCCTTTATCTAACAGGTTTAAGCCTATCTTCACATAAAATTAATACAAAATACTACTGACTAATAAAAATTTTTTTTTTTTTACAAAACTAGCTATATTAACTCTTATTTTAAAAGGATTGTGGCAAATGTCATGGTCACTATATATATATATGTGTGTGTGTGTGTTGTGCATGTGTGTATGCAAGATAGAAATAAATAAATGAGAATTAAAATATCTATGTGCAGAAAATAATTAGTTAAATAAAGATTTTATTTATTTTCCCTTGATTAAGAGTCAGATTACTTTATAATTTCATTAAGATGATCCAAAAAATTATAAAGTGAAAAGATTTTGCATGTAAATGAAGTCAATGATATGCAAAGGAAGTAAGTGGCTATCTCTCTCTTGCTCTCTCTCATTCTTCTTTGAAGAATTAGAAAAAAAAGAATTAATTAGCAAGTTAAAAATTATACATGAAGTGTCAATTTTTTTAAATTATTTTGATTTATTAAAAGTTATGGAAATACTCATTATATTTGGATATTCTTTTAATTTGGAGCACTAATCTGAAACAAGTAGCATATCAGCTCTTATTATCAGTGCATTGTCCTGTGGCTTTCCTGTCAACTATGAGAAGCTGCTAAAAAGAAAAAAACAAAATCATGCAGATAAACTGCCAAGAAAGTTTTTTTTGTTTCAAGCAAAATAAAATACTAACACTACATGGAACTATATTCAATGTTTGAGTGATAATAATTAAACAAGAAAAGATATTCAAAGAAAGAAGAAAAACCTTCAAGACACACTGGTAAGAAGGTCTAAAGGAAAGACATTTAATGTTTTTTTTCAATATCCATGATGAATAAATAAAAGATATAATGAACTGTAAAAGAAATAATAATTTTTTATATACACCTATGTGAGAAGTTATAATGAAGAGTTAAAGTTAAAAAAGATTTAAACTTTTGTCCTGACATCCAAGTTGAGAAATATTCAAGAAGAAATTTACAAATAATACTTTATTGATTTATTTTTTCATTAATAAATTATTTCTATTATTTATTAATTTGTCTAATTGTTATTTTATACATATACTAAAGCCAATATACTTTATAATACTTTTTCCTTATTTAAAAATACATGAGTTGATTACATTTAATTAGTGCACTGTCATAATATATTTTATTTTATATAATACATGCTAATAACTATACAGCATTATTTCACACACCTGATTCATGGAAAGAAATACCTTGTAGCTCTGAGAACATGCTCCCCAATGTGAAATGTTTAGAATGTATGTTTGTTGGAATAAAATGGTTGTTAATATCAGTATTGTGGTGATTTACACATATCAAACCCCAAATACTACTTTTTAATTTTACTGCTATATAACTGTTGAATATTTATTTAATGGATTACTCTAAAATTATCATTTTCTTCTCATTTTTGCTTATCTGCAGTATCAGTTATCTGTTTTGCACATGGCTACCATTACAATATATATTCTAGAAAGTATCTGGAATCAGCATTAAATCTCAAATTCAATACAAACAGAATTATGGAGAGAGGCCTGGCCTTAAAACTACCCATATTTTTAACCTGAATTTAACTTTGAAGTCATTAAGCTTATCATTTGACTTAACTTTATTTTAAATCTTCAATATTGTTATCAAAATAACTGACCTTAAATTATTTTCAACATTCCAGAAGTGTTTAACATGAAAACTTTCTGTCTAATTCTAGAGTCATCTAATATTACTATGTATTCAAGCCATGAATCAGTACAATGTTAAAATTATTAAAATCCTTTTATTGCATAATCTACAAGCCTCTTTATTACATAAATCTATATAAAATCAAAGTAGCTAAAGATAAATCCCATACATTTGAACTGCTACCATTTAATTGTCTCACCAAGTTGAAATAATTAGAATCACTCTTATATTTAAAAAGTCATGATCAATAATTGAAAAAAGTAGATGCATTATATCTTTCTCTGTGAAATTATAGACTTTCTAAAGAAATCTTCATGGTCTATTCAGATTTGAATCTCAAATCATCAATCTAGAAGGTATAAGTATCAAACATTCCACCAATAGTAGTTTTATTATTTTAAATGCATTATTTTACTACTTTTTAAAATTATTAGTCATGGCTTATTTTATTGGAATTACTTTTGACTATATTCCTTGTAGTCTTTGTCAACTATATAATGTTGAATAATTAAAATGATACATCATTATATAACCTCTATAATTCAATTCAGTTCTCCCACAATTCTGTTATTTTAATGTTTGATGAAAAAAGTTGTCAATCATCAAACATTAAAATAACAGAAATGTGAGGGAACTGAATTGAATTATATAGTTGACAAAAACTACAAGGAATATAGTGGAAAGTACTTTTAATAAAATAAGTTAAATTTGTATGAATATTGCTGTATTTAATATATATATATGTGTGTGTGTGTGTGTAAAATAAATAAAATATCCGTTAATTAAAAACAATATTGTAATTATAATTGAAATAATATTTTTAACGGTTTATAAACAATTACAAACAATCTTAAAATCCGCAGAAGTACTTTCGGTTACTTTCTAACCTGCCTCAAACTAGTTGAATGCTATAGTAGTGACTGCTCCACTACCATTTGTGAATTTGACAGCATTATTTTTTCAAGGTGATATGTGAGTTTGAGAGCATTAGTATTTAGTGGCAGCACAAATTTTTTTTGTTGCAAAATATGCCTCATTGTGAATTTGACATGTGACATTAGACAAACATTAATACAATCACTACAGTAGAAATTTTATATATAAGAGTGTCTGTAGAATGCATAGTATATGGCAGTACTAGTTTTTTCATTCCTACAAGAGTTTATGCTGCATTTATAACCTTGCAATGGATAGAATTTTCAAGCTCTTAACATACATTGCATATTTTAAATCTACTTTTCAACAAAGACTACCTCTCTTTCAACATTTGAGCAATATAAAATAGAAACTAAATTTAGATTATATTGAGCCCTATTTTTATTTCTTTAATCATTTTTTCCAAAACAAAATCTATTGATAACTGGTTTGATATTCCCAAAACAATTAATGTTATTTTCATTTTTACTATGATAAATTTTATTTCCATGGTCTAAAATCTCATTTATGATTAACTCTGTCAATAATATGACTATCTTCTACAGAGCTCTTGCTGAAATCACCAGCTAAATTCTAGGCTCAAAATTACTTTTAAATTTGGAAAATTTCATGCACAAAATTGTGCAAATATAAACATATATTATTGGTTGAAAAATGTTTAAATAATCATTATAATTTATCTTATTGGTGATTATTCTTTACAAAAATAATTTTATAAAAAATAAAATATTTCATTTGAAAGTTTTAAAAAAAGAGAGAAAGAGAATATTACGATAGTTTTAAAATAAGTGAAATAATTTTAGAAAAGAAAAACAAATTTTTAAGTAAAAAATATTTGAACAAGTAAAGAGATGGATAAACAAATAAAGTGAGAAATTAAATAAGTGCAATAGGGATGGGAGATTGGAAATAAAAAAATAGATAATAAAATATATAAATATTCAGGAAAAAATAAAAAAGAGAGAAAGAAAATAATGTAAAGATAGATGAAAATGAAGAGAATGTAATGGAAGAAATAAGAATATAAATGTGAAAGAAGAATAAAAAACAATTAGTGAATCTGAGAAATTGGAATGATTGTATAAGAAATGAATAAAAAGGATACTGAAAAAGATAAAGGAATTAGAGAAAGTTTTGTTATTAATAAGAGAAGATGATGGAGATAGGAAAATGAAAAGTATTTAGAGGTAATAAAAAATAAATATGTTAAAAGGAACAAATCAATAGATAGGACAATAATCATATAAATAGACATGTAAAGAATGTGTTACATGATCTAAAATATTTGTAAAAACTGTTATAAAACCGGTTTATATTTAATTTTAAAAAAAAAACAAGCCATAGATCATTTTAAAATTTTATTTGCGTTTGTCTTTTAAATGGGCAGCATTTTAGAAATAAAAAAAAAATGTTTTGAAATATAATATATATTAATAAAAGATATTTTTAAGGAACTTTTATTTAGCTCAAAAAAAAAAAAAAAACTAAATGCACCTAAAAACACTTATAAATGTATAAGAGAAAATATATCTCCATTTTTATTTTTTTTTAAAAAGGCACAAAAAACAACTTTATATACAAATTTTAAAAAAAGTGGAAGTGTATATAAATTTTTATAAGGTAGTAGTAAAAATAAATCAGTGTAGCCAAAAATTAAATTAATTTAGCGTCGTAATCATCACTAATCTATTTTATATTTCTCTTTTTTCTATAACAAGTTATTTTTGTGTAAAACTGTTTCTCACTTCTCAATCAAAAGGAACTTGAATTTGCCAACATTCTAATGTTATTGAATGGAAATAAATTGTCTGCCGATCAGTTTGATAACAGCATTTGCATTCAATAATTATTCCTAGTTTGATAATTATAGCACACGGACAGAATGTTGTAAAGTGGATTACTATTATCAAATGCAGGTTCAGAATAAAAATTATTGATATAGTTAATAGTTTTAAAGTTATCTGATTTGTTGAGGTTTGACTTTTTCGACTTCCCACACTAGGTTTCATATGATAAAATCATATATTTTCTTCAAACTTTATGTGTAAACATTATTTAATATCTTTTTTATGTACTGGTTTTATTTTTAAGTGAAATATTTTTATTTGCTTCAATAAACAAGCTTCTATTGTACATATTATTTTTAGTCAAACTTTAAATTTATTTATATAATGTATATGACTTTAAAAAAAAAAAGACTATTAGAATAGATAATTTTGCATTAAAATAAGATTTTAATGATAACGTCAATGCAACGTAGAATATTGAAATCATCTAGTTACTGCAAGCAGCATCAGTTTGAGTAGCCAGCACAGGACGTAACATATTTATGATGGTACTAACTCTCAAATTCAAAAGTAATAAAGTTTATGTTAAAATTAACAAGAATAGTAGTCTTTGGTGTTAAAGCATTTATATTATTATTATTTATTTTCAGTAAGACCAATGAGATAAAGTAGTAGAGTTAATATTAATAAATATGTAAAAAAAAAAAGTGTGTATGAATATATGTACCCCCATAGAAAGAATACATATGATAATTATTTAATTTGTATTTCTCTGTAAATTTATACAAAACTGTGCGTTTCACTTTAACCGGGATAATAAAAACTGCTTCTTAAGTAGATTGACATTATTGGAAAAAGGTGAGATGATAAAAATCTTGGAAAAATCTCCAACTTTCTTTATGGAGTTGGTATGAGTGTATGTAAATAAAAGCATTGTAAAAGAAAACTACTTTACAAACAACTGAAAACTTAAAAGCGTATATTCAGTCTGAAGCTTTATGATATGATTAAATTGTGACATACTTCTGTATTGTAATATTATAGATTTGTCATTTTGTTCTAATGTCTCAAATGACTATATATATTTTTTGGAAATTTTTTTATTTTTTCAGACCTATAAATATGTTTGAAATAAATAATAAATTAGTAACCTTTTGTTATATATACTGTATTATTTATAATTTTTTTTTTCCTAGAGTAAATATACAATGAGAGAAGACAGTTGTAAAGATATGAATTCAGGATTAGTAAGAGAAACATCAAAAACTTAGATACTGATGCCAGCACATTAAAAGCCCCCCCCCCCCAAAAAAAAAAATTGGCATTTTTTAAAGAAAAATTAAAGAGCAAAAATTAAATTATAATTAAATAAAAAATAAAACATAATTATAATAGTAGTGAAGGCAAATGACTTTACTGACAATGTGGAGATAAAAAGGCTTACAGTTTTTGCCTCATTAAAATTATTTTTCAAAGGATCCTCCAAACAAATTATTCAATCATCATCAATAGTAGTCTGTCCAATAGACAGGTCCAGAGAGTAGTCACTATATCAGTTCATCCATTCTTCCATTCCATTCTCTTCCTTGCCCACTTCCTCAATTCCACATAACCCCTTCCATCTCGTATATCATCCAATAATGTCAATCTCTTCCGTCCTTTCTTTTTATTTCCACTCACCATTCCTTCCAAAACATCTTTCATTAAACTATAATCTTTTCTTAGTATATGTCCAATCCAGTTTCTCTTTCTCTCTTTGATACTTTCAATCAATCTTCTTTCCTCATTAACTCTTTTCAAAACTTTTTCATTTGTTATTTTATTCACCCAAATGATTTTTTCCATTTTTCTCCATGTCCACATCTCAAAAGCTTCCAGTCGTTTCTTAATTCTATTACTCAATGTCCATGTCTCACAACCATACATTAATACACTCCACACATAACATTTAATTAATCTTTTCCTTAATTCTCTTTCCATAGGTCCACAGAATATCTTCTTTCTTTTTACAAATGTCACCTTTGCCAATGCTATTCTTCTTTTAACTTCATCTTCACTTTTTCCATCCTCACTCAACCAACAACCCAAATATCTAAATCCCTTCACCTGCTGCACCATGTCATCATGGATTCCAATTTGCAGTCTTTTTGCATCTCTCCCTATCCATAAACACTTAGTCTTTTCAATATTAATCTTCATTCCATATGCCATACATCCTTCTTCCAATTTATTCAACATATTCTGAAGATCCTTTTCTTCCTCAGCAATAAGAGCCATATCATCTGCAAATCTTATACACTTTATTACTCTCCCTCCAACATTTGCTCCTCCACAGTCCAAATAATTATTTATCATATCTTCTAAATAAATATTAAACAAAACAGGTGACATACTACATCCTTGCCTAACTCCACTTTCTATATTCACTTCATCAGTCTCATTACATCCAAATCTAACTCTTATTCTTTGCCCATTATACATATTTCATATCAATCGTCTTTCTTTCCAGAATACTCCTTTATCTCTTAAGATAGACATCAGTTTATTCCAGCTTACTCTATCAAATGCCTTTTCTAAATCCATAAAACATATAGCAATTCCTTTATCTCTTTCAATATATCTTTCTGCAATTGTCCTAACAATACCAATAGCATCTCTTGTGCTTTTCCCTTTCCGAAAACCAAACTGTTCTTCAGCAATATAATAGTCAACCTTCCCATAAATCCTTTGAGTAAAATTCTCAATAACACCTTAGAAACATGAGACAATACACTTATTGTCCTATACTCTTCACATTTAACAGCCTTCTTCTTTTTAGCAATTGGAATCACTATAGTTCTTAAAAAATTTTCAGGCCAAACTCCACTATTATATATCAAATTGCAAAGTCCAACTATTTCCTTCATAGTAAATTCTCCCATTTCTCTCAAAAATTCTATAGGTACTGCATCAAATCCAATAGCCTTACCATTCTTCATTTGTGTGATTGCCTTTCTTACTTCATCTGGCAGTATGTCCATACCTCTATCATCCATTGCAACATCTTCTTCATTTTCAAGTTCATAACTAATTAAATTATTTCCTCTACTAAACAGATACCGAATATATTCTTCCCATCTTTTTAATATATCATTACTATCGGTTAACCTTCTTCCATTCTTATCCGCAATCTCACTTGCTACCCATGTTTTTTTCTTCCAAGAAATACTTTGTATTCTATCAAATGCTAGATCATATCTTTTCATCTGTTGAAACCTTTCTATCTCTTTACATTCTTGCTCCAACCACTTTTCTTTTGCTAAATCTGTTTCTCTTCTTAATTCATTATTAAATTTCCTATATTCCTTTTGCCCTTCCTCAGTATTTACATTCTTCCACCATCTCCGCACTTCCATCTTTTCCAACATACCTTCAGTTATCCAAGGTCTTTTAGCTTTTCTCGCACGAATAATACCTATTTCATTTTTTGCTATTTTCAAGAATCCCTCTAATTCTATTCCAACACTCATCAGAGCTATTAATATAGTTCCCATCCTGAACAATTCTTTTAAATTCATTTTCACATATTAAACCAAATTTTCCTTTTTCCATTTGTCTCAATTTATCCAAGTCCCATCTTGTGTATCTTTTCCCTCTTTTAATTCTTTTTAAACTTAACTTTAATTTAGCCATCACCAAATTATGATCCGAATCTATATCAGAAACATGTGAACCCTTAACAGCATTCTTATATCTATTCTGAATCAGTATATAATCAATTTGATAATGTTCTTTGTTACCTGGAGCTTTCCATGTATACAATCTTCTAATATGATTTTTAAAGCAAGTATTTGCAATGACAAACTCATTCTCTTTACAAAATTGTACAAGTCGACTACCCCTTTCATTTCTTTTTCCAATACCATAATTTCCAACAATTTTCTCTTCCCTACCTTTCCCCACAACAGCATTCCAATCCCCCAATAGCAATATACATGCATTTTTTCCTTCACATTGAATACTTTCTTCTATCTTCTCATACATTTCATCAATTTCACTATCATCATGAGTACTAGTTGGCATATAAACTTGTATAATTACAAAATCCCTAGGACTTGCATTTATTCTCATCACCATCAGTCTATCATTAATACCATGAACCTTTGCCACGCTATTCCATATTTTCTTCCTCACAGCAATGCCAACTCCATTAATTGACCTATCACCACCTGAATAAAACAACTTTACATCTCCACTACTTACTTCTCCACATCCCTCCCACCTCACTTCACTTAATCCCATTACATCAATATTATTCAAATTCAACTCTCTTTTCAAATTCTCCAATTTCCCACCTTTCCTCAAAGATCTAACATTCCACGTTCCAATTCTCAGTGTATCCCCTCTCAATGAATTATATTTATGACGATTTCGCAGGTTGACGACCTGAGTAGCCTCATGTCCACTCCTGCTGGGCAAGACACCAAAGTTATTCTTAACTAAGGTCTCAACACCAAACGTAATGATTCCTGTAGACATACTCATAATAAAACAAGGGAATTATAAGACAAAGTGGTTTCCCATTGCCTTCTTTTCCCAGCAATAACCTCTATAATAGGCTTAGTGCACTAGCCAAATCCCATAAAATGAAAATCCAACTACCGCTTCCTCCTCATCGTTGTCACCTCTAGTGATCTTCCACTGACTTGGAAGAAATGTCGTTGCTGACCCAGCACCCAGTGGGGTGTTGACTTATTTAATGGTGGTCAACACTCGCCATTATACATCCACCGTCATAGGAATTGTGGCACTTTATAGAAGTAAACACGCCACTGTCTCCTTCACCACTTCCTGATAGTGAATGTTGTCCCATTGTCAGCCACTGCTTATTTACAGTACTCTGCTTATTCGCAGCTAACCTTCATATCTGAAGGTCATGCCCCTATTCTGCAATGGAAATGGTTATTTTAAATTAATTCTATTTATATGATTCACAGAAAATAATATTGACTTGGCATTTACTCAGACTTCTTATGGATTCCTGAATAACACACTATTTGATTATTATTATTATTATCATCATCATCATCATCATCATCATCATCATCACTACTATTATGAAGCGGCACCCAAAAATAACTGGAACCATTCTCTGGTTTGTGAACCTGTTGTGTATGTTCTACTGTTACATACTTTTTTCAAGAACTCTTCTGCAACAATTTGTCACATGACATCACTGAGTAAACTTGTGGTGCCACATAGAACATTTTTATGTAAAGTGCATTTTGTATATTAATGATTTTTATAATGACTAAAAAGTTTGAACAATATAAAATTCTGCCTTCATTTACAGAAAATGGCAGGGAAAATGGTTATAATGCTTGAAATAGATTATAAGCAAGCTGATATAGGAAAAACACAAACTTATGAATGGTTTAATTGAAATATTCAATTCACCACATCCCTAAAAAGTGTGGTCAGTGAAATCCAAATCAAAACAATGCTGTTTTTTTTATGCAAACAGCATGTTTTCTCTCAGATTTAGTTTGTAATGGTCAGGCATTTTGTCTACAAGTTGTGAAGCATTTACATGATGGTAAAGAGAGGAATGCAAACTTTACCTTAATAAAGTGTCATCTCTCAATTCATTGAGTGCAAAACACTTTTTAATTAAATTCAGCATGACCCAGCTTATCTATCAGCCATATTTTCTCTATCTTGCTTTATGCAATGTTATTTTATTCTTTTGAATGAAAAACTGCCTCAAAAATTTGTTTTTTGCAGACTTACAAGTAGTGAAAAAAAGTGACACAAGTATTAAAAGTCATAACTTTGCAAGTTTTTCTAGACTATGTTGACAAAGGAAAACATGTGTTAGACCGTGAATTGCATCAAATGAACAAAAATTTGAATGAGACTAAATTTATAACACTTAAAAATAAATAAATATTTTTTTATTAAAAAATTCCAGTTACTTTTGAGTTCCTCCTCATACTATTAACAAGAATATAAATCAACTAAAAACCTAAAATAACCATGTAATTTTTTTACACTTATTATTGGTTATCTTAAAAGCTATATCAAGGTTGCTAACAATTTTGTAAAACATGAACTGCAAAAGGCTAAACCACATAATTTTTTTAATAAAAATTTGCCTTTAAATTGCTCTATTAATTTTCTAGCATTTGCAACCATTCTGATTCACCTTTTCACTTTTATATTTAAAATTTTTTTAATAAATATTTCTAATATTTTATTTATAACTTCACCCATTCTCACATCACACTTTTCAGCTCACTTATCTTTTTTTAGTATTTACATTATTAAATATTTATTAGTATTCACATCATTTTTAATTGATTTATTTATTTTTTGCTTTCCTTCTTAATTAGTTTAAATAAAATATAGAAATAAAACAAACTAACTCCTTTTTAAAACTTGCTTTTTTTATGACTATAATCATAAAAAAGAAAAGAAATCCAACCGTTTCGACTATTTTATATAGTGTTTTTCAAGGCACACTAAAATAATATATATATATAACAAATATCACATATTCCAAAATAAAAAATAAATTAAATTTATTAAAAATTACAAAATATATTCATAACCAAAATTTTTTTACCTTATCTCACTCCCCTTTCCTATTACAATTACAACTTAAAACACAAACAATTTTTTTTTTTTTTCAAAAATCTATATATATCCTTTAAAACATTTAATTAAAAACCTATTATTTTCCCTTATCTTTTTTAATAGGTTTTTAATTAAATGTTTTAAAGGATATATATAGATTTTTGAAAAAAAAAAATTGTTTGTGTTTAAGTTGTAATTGTGATAGGAAAGGGGAGTGAGATAAGGTAAAAAAATTTTGGTTATGAATATATTTTGTAATTTTTAATTCATTTAATTTTTTTTATTTTTTTTGGAATATGTGATATTTATTATATATATATTTTATTTTAGTGTGCCTTGAAAAAGTCTATATAAAATAGTTGAAACGTTGGATTTCTTTTTCATGATTATAGTCATAAAAAGGCAAGTTTTAAAAAGAAGGAGTTAGTTTGTTTTATTTCTATATTGGATATATATGAACTATTTTGAAAAGAAGAACTGTGTGCTGGATATATTAAATTATTTAAATAAAATATGTTTTAAATTCATAAAATTGATTCTACATCATGGACTCAAATTAATTTCCAAAGCAAAATTATTCAAATAATTTTGTAATGTTATTTCAGTCGATGCTTTATCTCAGTATGTTTTTATCACTGACATTGTCAAAGTTTTTTCACAGAGATTTGGTCTTTTAAAGCTTTTTAATCTACTAAAACTTGCTCACTGCTAACTTATCTTGTCCTAATATCTGCTGTAAGTATAGTACTCCACTTTTAATTCATTGAATCAGTGATTCATCTTTTTTTTTCTTTATTGTTTAACTGCAGATATACTACAGATATTATCATATTCATGATTTTTTTCTTCCATACTCTTTTTAGCTACTATTTTTCTCAAAAACAAGACCAGATCTTGTATTAATTCCAAAAGACACTGTAGGGCTTATTTTCAAGGCATGCCTTTTTTTTCCTGTACAAAAATCCAAATTTATTGAAGTATAAAAATGTACATTTAATCAAGTAGTTATTCTCTTTATAGAAAGCTGTAACATTCTTACCCTGGGAGCCATCCATGATTCTTTTTTTATACTTGCCAGAATAGCTCTTTCTTTTTGCACTCATCTTATCTAGTTAACAGATTATTATTTCATTTAAATTTACTATTAAATCAAGTATTAATTGAAGACTTGTGATACAAGATAGGTAACAAAAATGATTACAGCTAAGAATAGTTGGTCAACACAAAAGCAATAAAAAATGCAAGCACAAAAGTTAAGAAAATGTTTCTCTATTTTACTTTGCTCATTAAGTACATCCATCCATCACAACATACAGTATATTGAATTACAATGATTCATATATGACACAACTACATCCATTCATTATCAATTATGCAAATTGTAAACACTTTTCAAATTTCTTGTAATAGCCTTGTAAGAATATTCTTTTTAAAAACTTTTCTTTGAAAGAAAGATTGATGATTTAACTTAAGCTAAATTTTGATTATTAAAATCACTTTTGTTATTTAAATAAAGTCTTTCAGAAGAAAAAAATTGTTAAAGAAATCTAATTTTTCATTTATCATGAATATTTAAGTTATGCTGAAATTCTAAAACTAAATCAAGCATTCTAAATCAAAGTATTAAATATAAATAAAATAAGTACCTAAAAATATATAAATAAAATTATAAATTGTCCAATATATAGACTTATGGTTAGATAAACTGTTTCTCTATATAGGTAAAATTATATTTGTTAAAAAATAGTCAATGGAAAAATATAAAAGAACCATCTAATTTATATTACCATTTATTTAAAGCATTAATGACAATAATGTTTATTGATATGTTTATTACTTTATAAATCAATACATCCATCATAAAGCTAGCTATTGGGTCTGCTGATCTTAACTAGAGCTTATATTTGGAGTACAGCTTTTATTATAAGCATCCTCAAAAGTCATGCTAGGTCTTATTTTCTGGTTAGGTCTTATTTTGGGGGGAAGCATAGTAACTTTAACTGAAAAAATTCTATTTCATTATCACAATTAGAACTTGTTGGGGCATAAATTAAAAACTATGGATGTGATATCTTTCATTAAGTTGAATAACTAATCTTGCCATTCTAACTCACATATTATTGGTATTTGTGATATTGTTTTTTATTTTTTATTTATAATAAATTCCATTCTTCTGGTAGTGTTTAAAATAAAGTGTTCACTTTTTTAAATCAATTGTCTCAAGATACCAAGAAGTTGTTATCAACTGCAATGTATAATGCAATTCATGTAGCCATGTGTCTTTCTAAATGCAATGGAAAATTAATAAATAATTGAATGCAATAATAAATGGACTCTTTTCTTTTCAAGTTAAAATTTGTTTATTTTTTTTTATTTATAAATAATGCAAAACTACATTTCAGGTGAACTAAATACCAGCTTGCCTGTATTTCTGTTAACTTTAGAATCACCACTTTCCTCAATACATATTATATTCTTTAATTGTATTATTTCTTTTTTTCCAGAATGCTTTTATATAAAACACTTTTTTTATTAAGGAAAAAAAACTGCCAAGTACCAGCATTTACAAGATTAAATACATTGGTTCATGTTATCATAGATTTCAACAAAGTTTTACAAATATTATTCTTAGAAAACTCTTTTACTTTGCACTTCTTGTTTAGATTGAGTATCTCAATTTTATTTTACAGGATAACTTCTTAGGGGACACTTAGACTAACATTTCATCTGCTTCATTATAAAACATTGTCTGTATATTAATAACATCATCCTTTGTGGATTGTCCAAGCTCATCCACAATTTCACTATCAGGTTGCACTGGTTGTTTGTGAGTTTAAATTGCCATATTCTTTAGGTTGACACTTTTTTGTTTCTGTGACATCATCTGCATGAATTTTCTACTTCCTTCATCATCACTGTCTTCATGTTTGACCAATCCTTCATTTCATTCCTATACCTTATTTTTTGATTCTTTTCAATCTGCTCCTGGGTCATTTTCGGATAATAATCAACTTTGTCTCACCTGCCAACTCAATATTTCTCCATAATTCATCTGAAATTCCTTCCACTTTTTCACTTAGAGTACAGTCATGCCCCAAGTTTCAAAAGCATTCTCCTTTTGACTTTATATAACATTTATATGATATGAGCTTTGATGAGAGTGGCAATCTCTTTTCCACCCAACCACAGTCAGAAGATGCTAAGGTATTTATCTTTTGCATTCATTGACTCAACTCCCATCCTGTTACCCAGTTTTGACTCAGCCAATCTAGTCTTCTTCATACCCTTGTTTCTTATCAACTTTGCAATGTCAAATCCAGTTTTTTTTCCTTGTTTGCCACTGAAATCAATATTAAACTCTACAACACTGCTCTCATCAGTTTGTAAGACAGACTGTTCCTGATTCTTTCTTTTGGTTTTAAAGATTTGAAACCTGTTTTCTGTTTGAATTAATTCATTAATAGCCACTTCAGAATTGATGGTCTCATCGGCATTGTCCAACTGATAGCTCTCTATTAATGTGTCCACTGACCTGTTCTTCTCCTCTTCCATTATATCTACAGTATTACATTGTGGTATCACTAGAATTGCTTTCAAACCACTTTCTTCCATAGATACTTCTGTCTGGCCTTCTTCAGTCCTCCTTTGTAAACTTGTCTGTTGAGCCATAAATTGCATCTTCTCAGATCTTAAATTGTCTGTATCCTCCAATAACAGTTCCTGAGGTTCAATTTCTGTTGGCTGATTCACTGACCAAGAGACAGTGCCTAATGATATGCACTTGTGGTACCTATTACTGCTTTTATCACATCTTTGACATATTCTTGCGGGACAGGACTTAACTAGATGAGTCCGATCTCCACATCTGTAACATTGTTTATATTTCTCATATAATATTACATTCTCCAAAGGCATTATAGTACACAAATTATTTATTATAAATACACACAGTTTTCTATGATCTATGATTTCATTTTTGTGAATTGCTTTCAATACCACCTTCTAATTAAAATATTGATAAAACAATATTAAATCAAAAAATGTACTGAATAATATCAATAATTTTTAGTGGCCATTCATTGTATTAGAGACTACCCACTTCATGAATAATATCATAGTGTAATTTTTACTACATCATTCTCATGCAAGGTAAGGACTGGTTTCTATCCACTTTTTACACCTTGTTGATGACAGTAAACATAAAATATATGACCAAAGACATATGAAAAGATTTGTGATCTCCAGGGTGCATATTTCATGCTGAGCCAGCACTCAATCAATTGGCTCAGATCACAATCTCTTGCACATATCTTTATCATTGTTCAGTATAAATAGATAGTCAATTAGTACAGTTTAATTGATAAACATCAAACTTACTACCCTCACAACTTTGACACAAACCACTTAATGGAAGTATATTAATAATTTTTATTAATCATTCATTAGATTAGAGATTATCCACATGATAATCTTTCTGTAGTGTAATTTTTATTACACCAATCCCATGCAAGATAGAGACTAATTTCTATTCACTTTTAACTTCTTGGGGATCATAAATTTTTTTCACATCTTTGGTCATATGTTTATGATTATACTCCTCCATGGTATTAAAAGTGATTAGAAACCATTCCCTACCCTGTGTGAGAGTGATGTAGTGAAAATTATATAAATATTATTCATTAAGAGACTAATCTCTAGTCTAATGAATGATTAATAAAAATTATTAATATACTTTCAATGTTATGAGGGCAGTAAGTTTGACACTTCTCGGTTAAACTATAATAATTGGATATGTATATATACTGAACAATGATAAAGATATGTGTAAGAGATTGTGATCTGGCCAACTGATGAGTGCTAGTTCAGCAGAGAATGTGCATCTTGTGAATCATAAATCTTTTTTACATGTCTTTCATCATATATTTATGATTACATCCATCCACCATGTGCTAAAGTGGATAGAAACCAGATCATATCTTTTGAGAGATTTGTAATGAGAAATATACTACAGAAATATTATTCATTATGTGGTTATAATATTTAAAAAACAATTTTAAAAAAATTATTGTGTGTGCATGTCTATAAAACCCTTCATATTAATTTAATTTTTGGGTTTATTTCTTAGCTTGACTATTAATATAAATATGTAGATTCTATACAGAGATAGAATCTCTAGTGGCTTTATTAAATTGTTCAATTTTACTAATACAGCCATAGATTTGACAGTTATAAGTAGTTCATGGTTTGTGTTAGTCCAGCTGATAAATTCAATTTTGAAATGGATTGTCTTATATCTATCTATTGATGAGACTCCAGTTGAGTCCAGAAAGTTCAAATTCATCTGCCTTTATTGTTGGAAATAGAAAAATAAATTTGTTTGGAACATCATAAAATATCCAAAAAATCCCCATTTTGTACTTTATTTTTTATAAACACAGATGCACTTATATATAAATACACAGATGCACTTATATATATATATGTGTGTGTGTGTGTGTGCGTGCGATATTACAAAAAGACTTTTAGGAAATTTTTGATAACTTTGAAAAAATATTTTAAAAACCATGATTTTTCTGTCACTTTAATATCTTAGTAGAGTACTATATATAAGTTTCTATTTTTTATTTGATTTTTTTATTATTTGGGTAATAAAGTATTTTATTTTTTAAAACAGAAACATTTTTATTTTTTTATTTTAATTAAACATTTATTAGTTAATTATCTTAATTAAGATTGCAAATGAATGGAATCTAATGAATATCTTGCCAAAAACTAAGAAAAGATACCAGAGAAATATAGAAATATTATAAAGTGGTTAAACAAGTCATTATTATTATTATTATTACTATTACTACTACTTCTGCTGCTACTGTATGACTATAGTATGATATGAGTAGAAAAATATAATGTCTGACCTTGTAGGACTAGACATTGCTTAAAAATAGCATTTTTAAGATAAAGATAAATAGTAAAAATACTTACTAATAATCATATAATATGTTACTCAGGAGTTCATATAATGTTTGAGTTCCATGATGTATATTCAACTAAGATTTGATCCAGAAGATTCTATAGATTATGAGTCTATTACTCTTAACACTGTATGAAACAAAGCATGGCAAAACATATTTATAGTAATTGTTTTATATCAACTCTGGAGATATAACTTCATATAAAGGGAAAATAAATTTCAGTAATCAATATTTTTGTCTATTTCTATTAATTAGAATATGAATACAGAGAATTTAGTGCATAATTAATGGTCATCTATATTATAGAGAGAGAAATAGTAACTTATGAAGTGTGTTATCCAGGTGTCAGAGATGACAGAAGAATTTTTTTTAAAAAAAATTCAAAGTTATCAAGAATTTATTATGGGTGTTTTTTTAATGATTAGTAAAATTATTTTTATTGTTATTAAGTTTATATGTATATATTACATTGAGATTAATATTCCAAGGTCTATTAAGTAAATTAAATACTGCAATTCCCAAAAATCCTTTTTAGATTTTTCCAATTTTTTTTATTATTAAATATTAAATATGAAAGTTTCAACTGTACCTTGCAGTCTTCATCAGGTCTACAAAAAATTTAAATACATATAATAATACAATCATTACATAATACAATTAATATTTCTATAATTTTCTAATGTACTTTTTAAAACTTTTAAATTTTTATAAAAACCTTTTAACTCATGTTATATCTTTTATACATATTTACTTTCCCAAATTTTTATTATTACTCTCTTTATCTCTTTTTATATACCCTCTTTTTATTTTATTACCTATGCATATTATGAAAACAAGTCATAATATTGGGAGAGTATAAGAATGATTAGCTACACAGATAAGAAAAGAGATAGGAAAATAAAAAGCAATATTAATAAAGAAATTTAAACCAAATCTTAATAGAGATAGAGAGTAAAAACAATTATAGGGGAATAATTTATGGATAAGATAGGAATAAGTAATATATATATATATATATATATATATATATATATATATATATATATATATATATATATATATATATATATATATATATATATATATATATATATATATATATGAATAGGTAATAGAGAGCACTATGAGATAGGGAATATAAAAGGGAGGTTAAAAGGAAGTTAAATTAATAAAAATGGAGAATAGAGAGAATTAAAGAAAGAAAATAATGTAAAATTTATATTTGTATCTGATGTAAGGAAGGATATAGAAATATGTGTTTTAAAAAATGAAATGTTGTAAGATAAGAATAAAGAAGGATTGTATTAAAAGTGATATAAATAAATTTGAGGTAATAAAAAGGTAAAATTGGTATTTAATATATGTATTATATATGTATTAAAGATATTATATGTGTTAAAATAAGTCTTATTAAAAAGAGGGTATATAAAAGGAGATAAAGAGAGTAATAATAAAAATTTGGGAAAGTAAATATGTATAAAAAATATAACATGAGTTAAAATATTTTTATAAAATTAAAAAATTTTAAAATTTTTAAAAATTTTAAGAAGTACATTAAAAAATTAATAATTTGTATAGAAATATTAATTGTATTATGCAATGGGTGTATTATTATTATTATTATTAAATGTATTTAATTTTTTGTAGATCTGATGAAGACTGCAAGGTGCAGTCGAAACTGTAATATTTAATAATAAAAAAATTTGCTGAAAAGTGTAAGAAAGATTTTTGGGAATTGCAATATTGTATATAAGAATAGCAAAAGAAAATAGAGAAGTGTCTATAAGGATTATAAATTAAATACTCTTAATTTAAAGCACAAGATAAAAAAAATTTAGACAAAAGAACAAACTTCTTTTTACTTCCATTTTTATTTTTTCATTAAAAAAGTTTTATCTCATGCTTTGAATTGAGAATATTTAATTTACTTAATAGACCAATGTTAGAGTATTAATATCTCTATATATTATATAATATTTAGTGCTTGGATGTTTATATATATGGCTCTGTACATTTAATATGAATAAAAAAAGTGATACAAGTGTAATCAAAATATTTTTTGTACATAAATTGTATATCAAATTTGAATTTCACAATTAATGCCTCATACACTTTTAAGAATGCATAACAACAACAGATGTAAAAAAAAATATGTTTTAGATTGAATATCTAAAGAATGAAATGCATTACATTTTTTAAAGAAATTTCTTGAACATTTCTTTTTTAAAAAAAAAAGATTTTGAATTTACAAACATTTTCGATGTTTTAAGTTAATATTGATCTGTAATTACTAGTAGAAAAAAAAATATGTAAAGAAAAGTTATTTCTAGTATGAAATACTTTATTTATGGATACAACTCTTAATATGAGATCAGTGAAAAAATGTATAATTTGGAAGCAAAACTAAATATGCCTTGACTCCAATTCTGTAAAGCTAATGATAGTTGCAAATAAACCATAGCTTTTTGAGAAAAGTATACAAACCAAGAGTTTTTGTAAACCAAAAACGAATTGGAAAAGATTATCATTTTTGTGCAAAATAAGGAAACTATATTATTTTATATAATTTGAACTAAAGTTAGAAGAAAACAAGCCATTTTTAAATAAAATAAGCAGACCATAATTGGAAAAAACTAGATCAAAATATAGAAAATAGTCAAGCATTGGTGGCCTAGTGGTTAGCATAGCTGCCTTCCAAGCAACTGACCCGGGTTCACTTCCCAGTCAACGCATATGACATATGAAAAAAAAAAGATAGGAAATAGTTTGAAAATTAGGAAGAAATATCCACTTTGAAAAAGAGTTACTTTATAAGCTAGTTTGATTGAATGAATGTTCCATTTATTTATTTTTTCAAAAATTAAACTGCCAAATAATATGCTTATCCTTTGCTTGTTATTTAAAAGATGTACAAGAGTATTGGATAAATTATTATTACATATTTAAAAATAAATTACTAATAAATATTCAATGGATTGCTATTAAATTTTAAAACATGGTGTGGAGATGATTCTTATTAGATAGATCTCAATTATTAAAATTAATCAATTATTTTGTAAATTTTAATTGAATTGCTCAACTTCATTTATACATTTAAAAAAGGTTATTTTTCTTGTGCTGAATGATAATGACAATTAGTGTCTGCATTAGTTTTGTTAGAACATAATTTTATATACTTAATTATTGATTGTTCTTTACACGCTGTGTTATTTTATCTTAATGTGAGACAATAAAATTTGCAGTCAGATGTTTTAGGCACATTTACATGTTTGGATTTATTTTCTTTTTAAATGTTTGTATAAAATGTTAGTAACTCCTATACAAGCTAATAATGAATGTGTTAAGTAAAAGTTACATTTTATGGAAGTTCAAAAATTTTTTTTTAGTGCATAATTTCTACAATGAAATGAATAAATGAAACAAAAATCATGTGAATTTGCTTATCACATGTTTGTGACATAACATGTTTACACACACACACACATATATATATATATATATTATCGGAATCTGAATTGAGAATTATTATTAACATCTGTGCATTGGAGTGAGTTTCTCAATGTTTATATGCATATGTGAAAAACAAGTGTTTGGTATATGTATAAATGCACTTTTGTACGTTTATGTATTTACCTATATATTTATTTATTGTTTCTGTTGAATCACACTTTATCCAGTAGACTTTCTATTCCTACATAATACATATTACTCATAATTATTGCATTTTAGTTTTATTCCATTTTAACAGTTAATGTCAATTTTTTTTCATATGTCAAATGCGTTGACCAGGAAGCAACCCCAGGCCAGCTGCTTGGAAGGCAGCTATGCTAACCACTAAGCCACTAACGCTTGGCGTTAATATCAGTTTTCTTCACAGTTTTTGTCTCTTTGCAAACAGTTTAGATAATTTTGAAAAGACAGATATATATTAATTTCTAAAATGGTAATATATAAAATGTAAGGTAATCAAATGTTATCATTGGATAATCAGTAAATATTGCTGTTATCACAATTTATGAATAGATTGCAAAAAAAGATTAAGAATAACAATTCTTTTATAATGTTAGTTTAATCCTTATTATCATTTTCAACATTATTGATCCACTATAGTTCTACAATCTCTAAAAATCTCTTCTCCACATCATGCCAGGAAACTTTCTTATTTCACCATCTCACATGTGGCATTTTTTTTCAGTCTTTTACAATATTTTGAAATCCAGTTCAACTGTTTATCTATTATCATTTCTTGTCCTATTATATTTTCAGCTCAACTCTATATTTCTGTCTTCATTTTTTCCAATGATATCAATAATACCTGTTTGTTCTGTCACCCATGTATTTGTTTATTTCTTCTATATCTCTTCATACTTCATTGATTGGTTTGAAGTCTCATCATAAAATACTTTTTTTTTTTTTTCAAATATATACATCTCCTTTAATATTAATTTATTTTTATCAAAAGCATTCCATCCAAGTTTAATTTTAGGATTCATTTTATATTTCTGTGTATTAATAATTGCAGCTAATAACTTTTTGTAATCTATCATTATCAATTTTTATTTTCTTTTTCTGAAAAAAAAAAAAAACATTGAATATCACTTTAGTCTTTTTATCATTTATTTTTGTTTACAATTTCTTAATTTCATTTCCTGAAGTTCTGATGTATTGTTTACAAAAACAATCACATCATACACAAAATTCAGAAGAATTAAATTATTTCATTTACTTTTACTCACTTAGCTTCCCATTTTAATCCACAAAATATTTCTTATAAATTTATTTTACCGCACATTGATTACGTAAGTAATATTTACTAAGGCAATAAACCTTTAAGCATGTGTGCTTGAAAATGTGAAGGTAGGCACCTCTACAGCTCTTAACCACAAGCTTACTCTTTGGAAAAAAAGAGGGAAACCTTCTTTACTTTAACCTACTTTCTATATAAATAGGTGAAGCTGAAGTGGTTAGACCTGAGAGCATGAAGCTATTCAATACTTTACTAATTAAGCCCACAATTCCTATTACCCACCAGTACTCGCGAAATCTTTTAATTTACAATGAGTCAATGGAAAGATCTTATAGTTAGAAATATATTACGATAATTTAAAGTTGTAATTATAAATTTATTTTACCGCACATTGATTACATAAGTAATATTTACTAAGGCAATAAACCTTTAAGCATGTGTGCTTGAAAATGTGAAGGTAGGGACCTCTACAGGTCTTAACCACAAGCTTACTCTTTGGGAGAAAAGATGGGAACCTTCTTTACTTCAACCTACTTTCTATATAAATAGGTGAAGCTGAAATGGTTAGAACTAAGAGCATGAAGCTATTCAATACTTCACTGATTAAGTCCACAATTCCTATTACCTACCAGTACTCATGAAATCTTTCGATTTACAATGAGTCAATGGTGGGTAATAGGAATTGTGGACATAATCAGTGAAGTATTGAATAGCTTTACGCTCTCAGTTCTAACCACTTCAGCTACACCTATTTATATAGAAAGTCGGTTGAAGTAAAGAAGGTTCTCTTTTTTTCCAAAGAGTAATACTGTGATTAAGACCTGCAGAGGTTCAAGCACACATGCTTAAAGGTTTATTAACTTAGTAAATATTACTTATGTAATCAATGTGCAGTAAAATAAATTTATAATTACAACTTTAAATTATCGTAATAGATTTCTGACTATAAGATCTTTCCATTGACTCATTGTAAATTGAAAGATTTTGCGAGTACTGGTGGGTAATAGGAATTGTGGACTTAATCAGTGAAGTATTGAATAGCTTCATGCTCTCAGTTTTAACCACTTCAGCATCACCTATTTATATAAAAAGTATGTTGAAGTAAAGAAGGTTCCCTTCTTTTCTTCTAAAGAGTAAGCTTATGGTTAAGACCTGTAGAGGTCCCTACCTTCGCATTTTCAAGTGCACATGCTTAAAGGTTTATTGCCTTAGTAAATATTACTTAAAATACTTCTTGTAAAACTGTTATAAAATTTTTTGGAGATATAGAACCAATTTATCATACACCTTTCTCAATGTTAATTTTTTTGCTATAAGTATGTAATCCAATCATAGATATTGCATTTTGATAAATGTTTGTCAGAATATGACAATATCCTTCTATATGTCTTGATGATCTAATGATGTAATTACTGTAGATATGGTTAATGGAATCAAATGCATTTTTATAATCTACAAATCCTAAACATAATGTTAACTCATATTTATTAGTTTTTTCTGAAACTTCTTTCAATACTTAGCTATCATTGACTATTTTAAAACCACTTTTAAATTCATTTTTGGTTCATGAAAATCCAAAGTTTACTGTAGACAAGTTGTAATTATCTTGGTAAAAAAAATTATATAAAACTGATAAAAGCCTGCCATGTCTAGAATTTCTAATATCTTTTTTAACACCATTCTTTAATTCCAATATTATTATTGCATTCTTCCAATCATCTGGTACTTGTTTATTATTTAAATATTTGGTACATAACTTTTTCACAATTTTTCCATTTCTTCACCTTATTTAAAAATATTGATTATAATTCTATTATTTCCTTGAGATTTTTCCTTCTTCGTAAATTTAATTGCATGTATCCCTTCTTCATTAAAAATTCTATGCAATTCGTATGATATAGTAATTAATTATATGGGATTCTTTGTTTTCTTGTTTTTATTATAATTCTTTATAAAATTCTTCCACATATTTTATGATGTCATGTTTATTTTAGCAATAGTTCCATTTTTTTTAATGTTTCAAAAATAAATTGTCTGCCAATACCAAAATGTTGTTTTATTTTCTTTTCTATATTTTTTTTTGTTAATTCACAATTATATTTTCTTATACTGTTATTAACTCTTTTTCCTACCATTTTGCAAACTCTAAATATTCATTTCTTTTTAAAGGATCACTCTTATATTTTTTCATATTTTTTCCTTTTTTCGTTCATTGTTTTGTCTCAATAGAAAATTTACTGATGAAATGTTTTTTTTTTTTTTTTTAACTAGATATTTTTGTTGCAGTTTTTAATAGTGTATCAATTATCTTCCTATTGATTTCATTCAAGTCTGAATTACCTTCAAAATATGTTTATATTATAAAACAATTGTTAATTCTCATTTAAAATCATTGGAATGTTTTTGAAAGTTAGGAGTTTCTTGTGTGAATATTGTTTTTTCCTAATAATTTTTGCTGTAGTTTTGCATAAACACACATCTCATTAATAGATGCTCATTTTCTGTGTTGAATCTATTATAATCTTAAAATACATATTTTTGTTAGTTAAAATATAATCAAATTCTCTGTCTAATTTACCGTTTTCTATTTGCTTTTGCTCAATTTGACAGATTGAAATTTGATAATTAAAAATTTTAAACAGTTAAATAACTTTTTATCCCCTTCCCCCATTAAACAAAATTAATTTCTAATAAATAGTTTTTCAAAGAATGAAGTTCTTATTTTTTTCTTCAATTTTAAAAATTAGTATTACATTAAAAATTGCACACCCTATTACTTTTACATGTTCCAATAATTATTATTATAACAACGTGAAAAGCTGACACCTTTGACCGATGCACCTTAAAAATGCTTATGTGACAGCCAAACAGATGTAATAATGACTGCACGTGGAACTCTCAATTCAAAAACACAAGCCAGAAATACGAGAAAAAGATGGAACCACCTTCTTCTCTACTTAAATTATTGTCTTTTTTTATTAAAAATAGTATTTATATTAAGAATATTAATTGAACTAAATAGTTTTTTATTATTTGGTCGCATTTTTATTATTCTTACTGATAAAATTAAATATATATAGTGAGAGCAGGATTTATAACTTTTATATCTTAAAATAAATATTTTTTGCACTTATCGCCATAAAATAAATATTTTTTGCACTTATCGCCATTGGATTGTGGACAATTATTGTTTCAACTTTGATTCAGCTATTGGATGAGTCAAAGTTTAGGCTTTCTATATCTTTGTGAGTTGATTGGTGGTCTTAGGTTTAAAGAATTAATTTATTATGCATAAATATGAAACTTTAATTCACATAAATTTGTGTCTCAATAGTTAATTTAATATTATATTTAACACCTAAGTAGTTCTAAATTTAACACCATATTAACAATACTGTGTCCACACACCCATATGAAATATAGTTTTACATAATACTACAGATTAATATATACTTGCATTTTTAATTTTTTTAAATAAGCAAAACTTGTGCTTTTAACTTTATTTTATTTTTACAAATTCTATTAATTTTTAATAAAACACTGACTGTTTTACAAAAAAAATGTATGAATGGTGGACGCCAGATGGCACTGCAATTTAAGTCACAGTGCATCACATTACACATCATATCATCAACATAAATGCAATCATAAATGATCAGATTCAAGATATAAAGATACATAGATCAATTCTTATAATAAAAAAAATCTCTGGTCAATAGAATGAAAATATTATATTCAGCCCATTATTTGGTACTCGAATGTATCAAGCAGTATGTCATATGATAATTATTAATAGTAATATTTTACATATGAGAACTGGTACAAAAACATAAAATCCATCGATCTGGTTTCATTATCCCAATACACCAGAGATTTTAACCAAAATCATCAATATCCGTATATTGCTTCTTTTATAATTTTTATTCTTTTAATCAATCACTGACCTTTTGCAATACTTTTTTTTCATCAATTCTCTTGAAATTTTTAACTGCTAATCACAATAATGATTTATCCTTCCCCTCTGCCATGCTTCATTCTAAGGAAAAGTTTGAAATTTTACTTGACTAAAACATACAATTTATTCTGTAACAATGTATAACAAAAATTAAAATTAAAAAAGAATAACTATTTGAATAAAAGGTAAAAAGAAAATCATTATAAAATATATTTCTAACAAGGTGAGAAAATTAAATATTTATTATGAGTCATTTATTTAGAATGACCAGACATTCTGATTTTTCAGGATTTGTTTTATTTTTGATTAGATGTCCCATTGTCTCAAAAATGTCTTTTCAGGACCATTGTATATCCTGATTTTCAAATACTCATAATTATTATTTGTCTTACATAAATAATTCATTGCAAAAATGGTAGTTTCTTGGCCCTCTCTGTCCATTTCAATCTCTACAGTAATATTATAAAACCTTCAGATAAATTCCAACACCAAAACAAAGATTGCTATTATGTTATATGGCTGGGTTCTCAAGCTAGATGCATTCTCATGTCCCCCCTCATCTTGGAGCACATGCAGTTGGATTTCTGTAGGCTAAAATTTAAACTGTGCTTGCACCTGCTTTGATTGACAGTGTAATTTTACTAGTTCTTTATTGACATTAATTTTCTATAGTGATAAAATTAATAGGAATATTAATAACCCTAAACAATAGACAACATGCCAAAGAGGAAGTGTACTTACAACAATGAGAAATGGAATTTTATAAAAAAAGAGGGGGCATAGTGCCTTAAAATGATTGGTCATTATGTCCCGATTTTTTATTGAACCAGTCTGGTCACCCTAGTTATATGTGTAATCAATCTATACTATACATGTAATCTAGTTCTTGTTTTCTCAATAAATTGTTAATGTGCTTGAAATCTTTTTCATCTTGATATAAACTAGTGAAAGTTAAAAATGATTGGTTCTGTAGGATATATTTTTATAAATATTTTTATCATTTCAAAATTTAAAGTATCCCTTTTTAAAAAATGAATCTAATTTCCCCTCTTTATTTATTGCAATTAATATTTTTTAGAAAGCAAAATCTACATCAGTTATGTTACACTCACATAGTTTTTTTGATCCATGATAATAGTGCTGTTATTGAAATCTTCAAAATGGCATTGAAATTTTAATTTTTTAAACAAGATTTGTTCATAATAGAATAAATAACATTAGTAGAATCACTGCTTTGTTTTTTGAAATAACGTTAAAATAATAAAAATCATTTCAATCAACAAAAATATAAACTTAATCAGGTTTGGAATGAAACGCAAGAATAATTATTTCAGCATCAATGAAAGTGTGGTTTTTTTTTTTCAATTTTAGTTGAATATTATAAAATTTAAATATACCATAATCAAATAAAATATATGGTTTTTGAATTCCTATTAACTGAGTTTTTGTAGATTTTCATTTTCAAAAAAAAATTATATGTTTACATCAAAAAGCTTAACCAAGTATTTACAGACAATTATCTTTTGTTAGCAATACATTTCCATGTGAAGATGTAAGCTTCTTCATGATTGTCACATCATTAAACAAAAAGATAATCTTTCAAGGCCATGGATTTAATGGTATTATTTTAAAATACAATTTTAAAATTTAATGAAGTTTTTTATTTCTGCTTTTAGTACTTAAATATGGCTGGTGAAAAAAAATAAAAAACATTTCACAAACGACTATAGTAGTATTACCAAATTTTTAATAAAATTATTTTTAAAAAAATATTACTGAAGTTATAATAATGAACATATGACTGTTAAAGTAACAATTTATCAAAGTTGTTTCTTCAACTGAATATCAAATTTGTTGGTTAGCAGTTTCAATTTAAAGAAAATGTCTTGAGTCACTTCATCAATGATTTTTGAATCATACAATTAAATAACAGGATAGTTTATTGACTCTGCTCAGAATCCATTTTGAGTATAGTAAGTAATCATTATAACACATATTTTTAGTAATATTAATATGAAATATGTATATTTAAATGTTTATTAATTTTTTAGAGTTCTTTGACTTTGTTAGAAACTCATACTCTACATTATTTATGACATCTATTTATATTTATTTAAGTCCTAGAAATTTTTATGTTTTTTTTTATCTTCTTTATTGCAATTAAATTAGAAAATCTATTGTAAGAGTACAATTATCTACTTGGTAATCTGAAAGTGAGACAATTCATCCCATACTGATTATGAAAGTCTAAAAATATTGATTGAATTATCATCATGTATCATTCAACTTCTAAGGCTTTGTTAATGTTTTATAAAAATAAACATTACTTTCTTAAAAAATCAAGGTACATGCAATTAACTATAATAGAAATTATCAAAAAGTGTAAATTTTCTAAAGTATTTCCAGATATATGAATAACATGGAATCATCTTATCATATATCCTTATTAATGTTAATCTTAGAGCTAGCATGTAATTTATTCATAACTATTATAATTTTTAAATTTATTTTTTATAATGTGGCAGATTCATAGGTCTATATTTTGATATTCCTCAGCTTTATCCAATGCCTTTTCACAATTTACAAATCCAAAGCATATTGATAACTCATACTTTTTGACACTTTTTATAATTTCTTTATATTCGAATATGATGTTTTGTGTTATAATTAGTTTAAATCTGATCTTTTTATTAGTTTTCTACATTTGAGTTGTGATCATCAAATTACAAGGGAGTACCCAAAAACATCTAGATATTTTGTAATAATAAATTGTAAATGAGATATTTATTTTATATAGCATGATGTTTTTGAATTGTAATAAACTAATAATCAGCTTTTCAAGCTAATGCACATGTGCTTTGTGAATTTTAACAATAAATGAATACTCTCACTTTCAATACAAGATAAAGTGTTTGTGAAAGAATAGAATGAATCACCTATTTTTTCAACCCAAACATTTAAGTATGGGCAAATCTTAAGTACTGGAAATGAGAGCATGAAGATATTAATTTAAAGTGATTGTTTAATATCTTCATGCTCTCATATCCAGTACTTAAGATTTGCCCATACTTAAACATTTGGGTTGAAAGAATAGGTGATTCATTCTATTCTTTCACAAAGACTTTATCTTGTATTGAAAGTGAGAGTATCCATTTATTGTTAAGATCCACAAAGCACATGTGCATTAGCTTGAAAAGCTAATTATTAGTTTATTACAATAAGAAATTGTGTATTTTTAGATGATACAAACTGAATATCTTTCAAAATACTGGCCATTTAAATGCAATGCATGAATCTAAATAAGTTTTTCACTTTTTAAAATAATGTGAAACTTGCAAAGTGGTGCATTTTAATGCCTGTAGCAATTTTATCTTCACCATTTCTAAGTCTGCAAAAAAAAAGAGAGGTGTTTTCATTCAAGAGAATAAAAAGAAGTCACACAGAGTAAAATCAGGTGAATATGGCTGCTGGATAATCTAAGTTATGTTAAATTTAATTAAAAATTGTATCACACTCAAGGCTTTGTGTCCTGCCACATTGTTGTGTTAATATTTATTCTTCTCACTTGGCCACAAATTAAGATACTTTAATTTTGTCACTTCCTGCAAACATTTCTGATTATTATAGATAATTTCTGAGTAAACAATGCCATTTGCATTTCAAAAAAAATCATTATCATCTTAACATTGGACTTCACTTAGCACACTGTTTTGGGATGTGAATTTGACAGCTCAATTCGATCATTCAAAAACTTGTGTTTTTCCAGCCCAGCTTGCCCATAAGCTATTTCTTGCATTATAACTCTTTTCTCTGCCATTTTCCCTAATAGAAAACATTATTCCAACTTAGCATTAGAAAAATCAACAAATAACTCAGATGCACTTAACAAAAACATTTAAGATACTGTAACATGACTTTTTTTTGGCAAACTGCCATAAAGGGCAGTTAGCAGCAGAAGCATGTACTACAATGCACTTGTCTTCCAAAGAATGATTCTGGTTATTTTTGGATATCCCCTGATATAAATCATATTTAATTTCTAGATGCATTAAGATAGTGTAAGGTTTGCAAATAAAAATAAACTTTGAAACCAATTCAAACTTCTTGATTAAAACCTTCATCTTGGTCCTAATTAACTTGTTTTGTTTTTTTTTTTTCAATATATATTATAACTTCTAACATTGTTTCTACTTAGTGAATTGATCTGGATGATTGTTTTGTGGAATTTATATAATTCTATCAAAGAATTTAGTTTTATTCTTCTCAGGTGAGGTTGAATTTGCTTTTTTGAATTTAATATATTTTTTAATCTTTCAGTCCATTATATTTTGGGTCTACTCATTTATTCATTGCCAAAAAATTTATTTTGAAAAAATTTCAGTAGTCTTAATAAATATTTTTTAATTTTTTTCACATACTTTAAGTTCTCTATTTAGTAAAATTGAACATTTATATAAATAAAAATAGAACTCCAAATACTTTAAATGTGCAATTATACCGCAAATGGTATGCCATCATAGTAGAAAGATCATCATCTTGTCACTTTCTTCATAGTAGCGCAGTCGTGCAGCAATAACACCATAAGAGCAATAAATATGTCATACTCTTGATTGGAGATTAATATTGATGTAAAGCTTGTAGTTTTTTTTTCCAAGTAATTAGTCCTTTATTTGAAGGCAAAAATAATCTGAGATTGTTGTACAAAGTCAATAGATTAAATATAAAGCAATGAGATTTTTTTCTGATGAATATTAATATTCATGCTTTATATTAATAATTTGAGGACATTTTTAAAGACTCATAATATGTATTTGTAGATATCGGATTTAATGAATGGGTAATAAGTTTTAATTGCATTATAATATAATGTTAATAAATACGTTAAAATTCTTTTCACACCTTTGAGCTGCTCATTATGAATAGATCAATTAGCAGTTTATTCTTGAATTGATTACATTGCTTTCAAGTCTTGATATTCTTTTTTCAAGACAAGTCATCGTAAAAGAAATACTTTTAAAGCTTAATGTAATCTCTCTTTTTTAACGAAAGAGATAATTTTTTTCCACTGCTCATTATGATTTATTTAAAAACTAACAAAGAAAAGGCTGTTATTAAAATTCATTCTTTAATTACTAAAAAATTAAACAAAATGGAGAATAAGTTTTTTAAAAGATCTTCAATGCTCTTTAGTAATAAAAGTATTGAATATAATAATCTTTGCTTTTTAAATCGTTTTTATTTTATTTTCAAAAAGTTAATCTCAGGTTTCTAAAATATGTATTTGGAAAAAAAGAAAACAATTGTGATAATATATTGGAATGATGCATGTGTCCATTTCAGATTAAACTGGACTCTTTATTGTTTAATTAATAGTAGTCAGATACTCATTTTATTCAGTCTAACTGGTTGGAGCTATAATCTTTTATCTAAATCCATTTGTGATTTTGAAAAAAATTTCCAACGTTTCAATCAACCCAGAGATAAACTTAGGTAGAAATGAGATAACCACTCTTCAGAAAGCTTTTCAAATTAACAAAGCACCTAAAATGGAAGAGTAATTGAGGATTTTAATAATTTAGGTATATGCATCTGTATAAATGTAAAATTATAGGTTGACTATTATACAAATATATATCAATCTTTGTTTTCAAACATAGATTTTTTTCTATTTTAAATCTCTTGAAATTTTGTTGTTAAGCAATTAGAAATTATATGCATAGGCAGTTTAGTATGATTTTAAATATTATGTACCTATAATATTAACTTTTTTTGAAAGCTAGAGATAATAGATTATCGTGTTTATTTTATTATTTAATATGAAATGTTAAAATGTATTCCTTTTTGGTGGCTTTCTTTAGTGACACTTTTTTTTGTCTTTGCTTGGCAGCTTTATATTTTACATGAATTAAAAATATATAAATAATGTAGAACACAATTCTCACAAAAATTAAATATTCACCACATAAAAAAAAATTGTCAGATATCTAAAAATAACAAACTTTAATAAATTATTATAAGTTAAAAGTCTTTTTGTACTATTTCACAAGTGTGTAAAACACTAAAGGAATACATTCTTCTTACTAGATTTGCTTAATGAATGTTTTTTATCTTACTTTATTTTCCACTTAATAATTGCTAGATATCAGTTTATTGACTACTGTTTTTTTTAAGTGTCATAGCATCGGCTGGGACACGAACCCGCAACCCGGGAAACTGCCTGCAAGTGCAAGGCAGTCGCGCTGACCTCTCGACCATCAATGCAAGACTACTGACTACTGTTAGTAACTGGAAATAAAGGACACTACTGTCCAAGTTTTCTCTTAATATTAAAAAATACTATTATGTTAACGGTAAATCAGTACTATGGATTTATTATCTATTAGTGCTATTTATAAGTTTATCAAAGAAATTTTTATTTAGCTTTTGATTTAAAGAATATTAAGTAATAAATTATAGATTTATGCTTTATGCTTGTCCAAATTATAATAATATTAAATAGAGCTATTACACTTATAACGTAATGCTATATTAAAGAATATTAAACAAAATTTCTGATATAAATCGATGATACTTATTAATGATAAATTGAATGGCCCTCATTGGTTTAGCTGTTAAAGAGTATTTTGCAATGAATTTACAACTAATTAGTGTCTTACAAACAAAAAAGAAATGAATCTGATATTATCACAGATTTTTCCAATGAGTTCAAGTTTCTTTGCCACATCTCCTTGATGCTCTTATACAAATAACATTAAAATACATAATGATTTGTTTGTCTACTCCTCTCATATAGCACTTAAAATTGTGTCAAAATAAATGATTGAATCTCTTGTTTTTATTAAGATTTATAGGATTGGGCTTCTATGCACTTGTTTTTAATGTAACCTTTGTATGATATATTTTTATTATGTAAATATTATAATATATATTTTAATGTATGGAGTTTTTTAGATAGCTAACTATTAATAAAATATAAGACAAATTACAGATATCAGACAGGATATAAAATCACAAATGATTTTAATAAATCTGCTCTGAGGTTCATTACATCTGAAAACATCAGAGGTTGTTAATATTTATGAAATAGATGAATGCAATGTCCATAGTTTGTCTGAAATTTATTGGTAATACTCCAGTAATATCTAGATAAATAAATCCAGTTAGTTTTATAGTTGGATCTGGAAAAAAAATTATTTGCTGTCTTTCAAATAGTCACATTGTTATGCTGTACTTTTTTGATTCTTTGATAAGTTTTTGGTTGGACATCCAGAAATGTGATCATGATTTGAAATGAATTTTATGTGATAAAATCTTTATAATGAGTTATTGGCAAGTCAGACTTAACAACTTTTTATAATTTTTCAGTGTGATAACTTTTCTTCTGATATCTGGTAGAGGAATATGTAAGAAAATAGAAAACCACAGCAAAGAAGTAATAGAATTTGCTAATGCTAATATATTTCTTATGGAAATATTTAATTGCATATCTAAAAGTTTAATGTATGAGGCTTATTCTGTTAACAGAAGTTCAGTATTAATTATGCTAATCTTAAGAACACTTTTTAAAATATTTGTAACCAAATTTATAAGCAGATTAATCCCAAAATTATTTTAGTTCTAACCATGGATGACTAAGAAAATCAAGTTAAGCTATGGTTCAAACATCATGAATATCATTATGCTTATTATTAAAAGTAGATATATTAAGATTATGAAATTTTTTCTGAGAATCATGGCTAAAGAAAAACTGTGACAGCTGTTTTTGACCATTGGTGACCTATCCTATGCTGATATAATCAAGAAAGCTAGTGTCGTTAATTAGTTCTATGTCACGAAAAAGAATTTCACCAATCTAGTACATCATATTTCAAATAGCTAGCAAAAATAAGCCTCCACAAAAGAGAAAATTAGAATGCTACTATTGTGAGAACTCTGGTCATATAGGATGACAGCACAAACAGTCATGCCAAAATATATATATATCAAAATAATAATAATTCATGTAGGCACCTGAAAACCCAAAATTAGTTAATAATAAAATGATGACATTATGAACTAAGTTCAATGCTAAATACTATACACTTGTGAATTGCATCAATAATAAGTAGCTTGAAAAACAGTCTGAAAAACTCATACAAATGCTTATAAAATATGATAGCATTTATATAAATGTATGAGAGCAACCATCAATAAACAAAAATTATGTTAAAGTTGGCAATAAAGTGCCGATCTGCCTCGGGAATGCCCATAAACTTTTAAAAATTCTATACTGACTTAGAAGAGAGTTGAAGCCTTTGCACACAGAAATGTGTTCTTGTCTGAAATTGGTGCACATCGGTACTTATGTAAAGAAATGCATAGTGAACATCCTACCCAGAAATTACTTCTTGTGGCTCAAACCTGAGAAATAATGGAGCTATATGCTCATGGACTTTGCAGACTCATTAAAAAATCTTTTTTGCTCCTAAGTGATGCTGGTTCAAAGTGTACTTAATATGAAATACAAAAAAGCTAGTTTAATTGAGTCTGCTCGGATTATAAAAGAAACATTTGCATACTATGGATCACTGGAAATCCTGGTATTATATAAAAATATGAGTTTATATGAGATGAACTTGAAGCCACTTCTTTGGTTGATGAGAGTCAAATAAGTCCAAATACTGTCATACTATTCTGAGTCAAATATTGGATTATTGAGAAAGCAATTCAAAATTGAAGCAGATACTAAATAAATGAAACCAAGACAATATGCATAAGGCTATGAATATCATAAAACTTCACCAAATGTACAACTATGGGTACCTTACAATAAATCAACTACAGAGAGACATCAGTTTCAAAATAAGCTATTTGTTTCAGAAAAAGTATATAAAAAGCTAAACAGGGTAAAAAGCATACATGGATAGAGAAAGAATCTGATTATGAGTTAGTCAAGTATGTTATAGATCGAAAGTAAAATCACTAATGTAATCTTAAAGCAGATAGTGAAAATGCAAACATCACTACAAATATCGGTTTTTTCACTATATTAAGCACATCCCTTGAAATGAGTTGTATGCAAACACGATCAAAAATGAAAATAACAGGTTGTATATCACCCAGAAAAGATTATAAAAAATGAAAACTCTATAGACTCCCAAATTACAGAAATGGTAGATACATTTAAAAATGCTATCTGGAAGTAGAGTTTTTAGTTGAAAAACAACAAAATGCTGATTCAAATGTACAAATAAAAAGTACAGTTGTCATAGATTATAACTATCTGTGTATTTAAAAGATTATATGTGGAATTCTGGAAAGATGCAGAATTCTCTGGAATAATTAAAAGCAACAATACAAAGGCATGTGCTATCACATTTACAAGTTAAAAAACAAATTTTTAACTGATATTTAAGTTTAATGTATAATAATTAGAATGTGAAGATATAATGAATAAAAAAAAATAATTTAAAATATAATATTATTAGATTAAAACAACATAGTGATATGAGAAACAATAATTAAGAATAGTTAGTTCTTTCTAGATAAGAAGGATAAAGTTAGCAAATGAAAATATTTTCAGAAGAACGAAGATAATTCCAAAAAATAAGATGCAGTTTTAAAAAAGAATTTCACCATGGATTCAAAAGAAGCTGCATCATGTTAGTTAAGTAAAAATATCTTTAAAAAGGATTTTGAACGAAGATAATTCCAAAAAATAAGATGCAGTTTTAAAAAAGAATTTCACCATGGATTCAAAAGAAGCTGCATCATGTTAGTTAAGTAAAAATATCTTTAAAAAGGATTTTGAACTGGCTTCAATAACCAATGATGTCTCCTCTGAAGATCCCACTTAAAAATCTAAAAATAATCAAAGGCCATATTTTAAATTATGATTGTAAGCCTTTAGATACAATGTACATAACTTGTGGATGGTTTATTCAGTATTTAAAAGTGTATTAACAAGTTGTCAAGCGTTGGTGGCCTAGTGGTTAGCATAGCTGCCTTACAAGCAGCTGGTCCAGGTTCGCTTCCCAGTCAACACTTTGACATATAAAAAAAAAGTGTATTATAAGTTAAATATTTGTGTCAAACTCATATTTATCTAATTATTGATCTTAACATTATTGAATTAAATATCTGTATTAACCTACTTTTTCAAGTGGTGTTTAATATTAATATATAATTTTGTTTAGATTCTTTGATGAAATCGCATGTTAATTGAAGAGTTAGATTTAGAAATCTTCATAATGTGCATTTGAATAAAAAATACAACTACAGATTTGAAAATCTAGAACATTTCTTCTATATTAAGAAATCATCGAATTCAAAAGACTTATTGACAGATCACATATTAACTTTTCTGAGTCATAGTTAGTTACCTTCCTCTTTTAATAATCATTATCAAACAATATTTTTGTATATCTGTCATTCCGCAGACCAATAGATAAATAGTATGGACCCACTTAGATAAATATGTTTATACACTTTGTATGTAAATATTGTCAATACGTCGGTTTTGATAGCTTAAGTAATTTTTTAAAAAAATTTCAATTCATAATCGTTCCAAATAATTCATAAAGATTGTATATATATATTTTTTAATATTTATATTTGTTGCATATGTATATTATTTGACAATATTCATTGGGGAGATTGAAATTTTTCTTTATTTAAGCATACTGTTTGTCGGTTGATTTTCAAAATGACCCCTCAGACATTGAATTCTTCATATTTCATCTTTGAATTCCAGACTGTCTGTAGGAAAGACATTTTCAAACAAAAGGGAATTGTAAAAGTTTACAATCCTTTGAAAATTTCAGAAGTCATTTCCATCTGTGTGATTAAACTGTTTATTTAAAATTTAGTTTAGTATTTGTTATTTATTATGAAAAATGTTTATGAAAAAAAAGACAAAATTTTGAAATTTATATTATGATAATATTATTCAAAATATATGTAAAATTTATTAAAATTATTTTAGTAAAAAATTATCAATGTAGATTTCCTGTCAGGGCTGCATTTGAATATGGTACAAGAGATGAAGTATATTTGGGCAGAAAAATTTATGGAACAGCACATAAGCTTCCAAAAAAAAAAATATAATTAGAAAATTAAAGATATTATACTTTAAAGCTTCATTTTGAAACTATGTAAGTAAAATATATTTTACAAATATATTACATAGTGTCAGTAAAAAGAAAAATTTTAAATACTATTTTTTAATCTCTATTTCTTTTTCAAAGTGATATATTTTATGCAGTAGCAAACGCTCTATATATTAGTGACACTGAGGGAAAGGCTTTGTAATCAATGGATGGAGGAAGTTTTACTTATAAAATCGCTATCTAATGCCCAGTCATCCAATATAGCCAGACTTAGCTTGTGGCATTGATTAGGAGGAGCCTTGGATTTGATAACACTGCATCTAAATCTTGGAATCTAATGCGATTCTCCAGCAACCATTTTCTTACCTATTTGGTTAATTATAAACCTAAGAGCCCAAGATGGAAACACAATAATGTTTTCAGCTCATGCTCATTCACTTGCTATATAGATCTGAATTCATTTCAGCATCTATACATTTTGGTGTTTTTGGTTTTTCAAAAATCACAGTCACTATTATCCTATGGGCAGAGTAGATATAAAGCCATCAAAACATCACATGATCACCATTTTATATTCTTGCTCAGTCTAGTAATAACAGTAGCTAGCTCTCCATACAGCAGTGCCATCAAGTGAAAGCCTTCATATTCAATTAATGCTGAAGGTTTGTACACAAAATCTCTATCTAGTGGAATATCCCCACCCTAGTTTCTATCTTGTGGCTTTCATCAGTGAGGAGTCTTGGATTTGAAAGCACTGCACCTAGATCTTAGATTCTAATGCAACCTTCCAGCAGCCCTATATTTTATCGATTCAGTTAATTGTAAAACTAGTAGTTCAATATGAAAACACAACAATGTTTTCAACCCAAGCTCATTCACATGTATAATCATGTAGATCTGAATTTGGTTCAGCATCTGTACATTTTAGTGCATTTGGTTTTTCAAAAATCATTGTCACCATTATCCTATGGGCAGGAAAGGTATAAAACCATCAAAACATCACATGATCATCATTTTATATTCTCATACAGTCTGTTAATAACAGTAGCTAGCTTTCCATACAGTAGTTCCACCAAGTGAAATGCACAAAATCTCTATCTAGTGTTTACTCATTCAATATCCCCAGACTAGTTTCTGTCTTGTGGCTTTCATTAGTTTCTGTCTTGTGGCTTTCATTAGTGAGGAGTCATGAATTTGAAAGCACTGCACCTAGATCTTAGACTCTAATGCAATTCTCCAGAAGCCATGTTTTAGATCTGAATTTAGTTCAGCATCTGTACATTTTGGTGCCTTTGGTTTTCAAAACCACAGTCACCATTATTATTTAATCAGGATAGGTGTAAAACCATCAAAACATCACATGATCACATTAAATATGCTTACACTGGCTGTTATTAATTGATAAAAACCATAAGCTAAAACCTAGTCTGGGGATATTAGATGAGTGGGCACTAGCTAGAAATTTTATGCACAAACCTTCCTGCATCTATCTATTATGAAGGCTTGCACTTGGTGGCAATACTGTATGAAGAATTTGCCACTGTTAAACAGCCTGGGTAAGCATATGAAATGGTAATCATGTAATGTTTTGATGGTTTTATTCCTATACTGTCCACAGGGTAATGGCAACTATGATTTTTGAAAAACCAAAGATAGTTAAATATATAGATGCTGGACTCAGTTTAGATCTATTTGAGTATACAAGAGAATAAACTTAGGTTGAAAACTTTATTGTGTTTTCATCTTGGGTTTCTAGCTTTGTAAATTACCATATAGGTAACAGATGGCAGATACAGGGTTGCAATAGACTCTAAGCTCTAGGTGCAGTCCTCTCCAATCCAAGGCTCCTCACTAATAAAAGCCAGAAGCTAGAAACTGGTCTGGGGATTTTGGATGAGTATGTACGAGATAGGGATTTTATGCACAAACCTTTCTGAATTTATTGATCATGAAGACTCACAATTAGTTGCACTACTATGGAGAGTTTGCTACTATTATAATCAGCATGTGTACACATATAAAATGGTGAACTTATGATGTTTTGATGGTTTAATATTTTATGACAACATAAAGTATTTTAGTGTATATAAACCCTAATATGCATTAAAGCCAAATATACTTCTATTTGATGGACTTCATGATGTAATTGTTAGAATATATGTCTGCCATGCTTCTGACTTAAAGACTCATGGTGTAACTGCTTAGTTTACATGCTTGCTTACTTTTGATTTGAAAAATATCATGATGTAATTGTCAATGCATATACCTTCCTGATCTGAAAGCTCTCATAATATAATCATTAAAGCATATGGCTGTCATTTTTCCATAAGGACCTCACAATATAATTAGTGCACATGCCTATCATGTGTCTGATTTGAATGGACATTATGGTCTTATGATTCATATGCACCATTTCTAACTTTAATGACCTCATTGCTGCTAATTAAGACACATCCTTGTCCTGATCTTGGGTAATGGTCAGTACATATTCTTGTCATGTTCTGACTTGAAGGATCTTGTAATATAGTGAATAATGCACATTCATGTTATACTGTTAGCTTAATGTATTTTACAATGTACTGTTTATTGCATATATCTGATGAGCACTAGATGAAAATTTAATTTAGAATAAGCTTGGAAAATTTTCCAAGCAGTTGAGAAATTTTGAATAAGCATAGAAAAATTTTAGGAACTCACCTTTTAAGTATTTCTGTCATAAAAATATGATAATATATATATTAGAAAAAAAATGCATTTTTATATAAAAATTTTGAATTAATTTTACTACTTTTTCCTCAAATTTTTCTATTATTTTTTAGAGCAGCACTTTAGGGTTTTTATATATTTATGATGGGAAAATTCTGCTGCATGTCTGTTCCCAGCTTTAATATCATATTAAAGAAAAGCAAACAAAGTAGACATAATGTTATTATTAAATGCTCTAAAAACTTTAAGAAACAAAAGAAGAATTTAATATAATCATATAAGCAGTGCATAATTTCATTAATATGCTGTCTATCAACTCTTTTAAGATGTTAAAATAATTAGAGCATTTTATTATGTCTGAAACCATATATAACTTATATGAATTATTCAGACTAATAATAAATGCTTGATGCACAAACAGAAAAATATATACATATTTACCATGTATCTCTGATTTTTTTTCATGAAATCCAACCAAATAAATTGCTAGTCTTTATTATGCTCAAACTCTAGAATTTTGATTTTATTATATATGATAATCTATTGTCTTACATGATTTATTGGAATATTAAGATTGTTTCTGAAGAATATTGCTAATAAGACAAAATAAGAAATAATTGATCTCTAATAAAAAGTAACACAGATAAGAAATTTTGAAAATTATACAGAAACATAACCAAAATAATTTATTTATTTATTTATAGCATTAAAATACAAATTAATCTGAATGGAAAACCAACAACATCGAAGAATAATTAATAAAGCACTTCAACATATGCAAAATGTATTACATATTATTAATGAAGTTTAAAACAAAAGTATATATAAATAAATAGCTAAGAATAAATAACTACCTAGTTATTTTTATACCAATAATAACTTTAAAAAATATATACATTAATAAATAAATAAATAATGTTTGTGTATAGTAAAAATAATTCAAACTTTTGCTTTTTGAATTGTGTAAGACTCATTTATTTTTATTTTTTTTAGTATACATGCTAAGTTAATAAGAGTGATTTTACAAACAATATTTTTACTATCAAAATAATTTATTTATAAATTAATAAATAAATAGTTTATGTATAAATATGTAAATTATTATAATAAGAAAAAATATTTAAAAAGAAATTAAATACTAAATTAGTATAATAATGATTTTAGGAAGCAATTTTAGAGACATGACAAAATATAAAGTAAACAATTTATTTTTGTAAATCCAAATAAATAATTTATTTGTAAATAAATAAATAATTTTTTTCTTTATTCTAATATACTGATGTTTGAAATGGTCAATTTATGTATCTGTAAAATGTAATTAATGATCTGAAATGTAAAGAATTTATAGATACAGTTAAATTCTTTTCTTGTATGCAGCCCAATATATATATATATATATATATATTGGGTGGGATGGAATATATAGATACATCTATTCTATATATATATATATATATATATATATATATATATATATATATATATATACAATAGTGTTTTGTATCTATTGATCTGTTCTAAGCATTTCTATGACTACTTGAAATCATGGAGATTAGTAGTTCTTATGTAATATAAATGTTTTAACATATATGCATATTTTTGAAACAATTTAATTTTTAAAACATAGACATTAAGTCATAAAAAAAATTAGTAGTAAATTATAATGCAGTTACAAAAAAGTCAATCTAACAATGAATCACCAAAATATAAAATGGATGACAGAAATTATTTTTAATGATACTCATATGATCATGTGAATTTCTTTTTGAATTTAAATTTATGAATTTTTTAACAATAATTTTTTTAACTCTCTGCAAATTACTATTGTACAGTACAAAGTCTGAGTTTTTTTAAAAAAATGTGTAGAGTTTAATGTGTAATTACTACTATCAGCAAGCAAAATAAATTTTAATCATTTGGAATTTATATCTTTATTCTAATGATTAAAAAAAGCACTCTTATAAGCTTTATAATTAGAATATGACTTTGTTTCAAAGTACAAAAGCAAAACAATGTGTTTCTGAAATTGTTATGAATACTCAGTTGTTGTTGTAATCATATATTATTCTATACTAAGTTTAAATTAATATTATTTGCTTGAAATATAACTGATTTCTTTATTTTTAAGCAAATCTATACTGATGAAGTAAATTACCATTAGCACCTAGTCAAAATTCTCATAAGTCTGAATATCTCACTATTTAAAGACAATATGATGTTTCAATTAAAATTAGCCAATTATTTTGAATTGGGCAAGACAACCCCAAACAAATTTCAAAAATTTATCTTAGGTAGAAATATCATGTACTTATAGAAATTGTATACTTTTTTAGTAATTTTGTTATTTGCTTATATTACATAGATTTATATACAATTGTCATTCTATGTTAGTGATTCTGCACATCTTTAAGCTTTTGATTTTACATTTATAAATGGGAAATTGTTACAGATACTTTCAATTAGTCATTTATATTTAAATGTGCATTTGTGTAATTATAAAAAGCATTGTGTTTTATATTCTACCCTTTTAAAATCAAATCCAATCTGCTTTACATAAAATAGGATTATGTTCTGTCTTTATGATTAGTGATGTATCAAGATTTGGTACAGCTAATAAAGGAGGTTTTTGTGAAACTTGTGTCATTATATTTTATAACTTAGAAATTTCTCATTCGCAATGAGCTCAGTAGAATACACTTTAATGATTTGATCCATATATTTTAATTAATAGTTTTTTATATAATAAATTATATAACTGATTATTTTACAAACTTGTCATGTCAATATCACTGGTTCAGTATTTATTATAGTTTTTGCGTTGAAAGTAAACAAAGCTCAAATATTGCTGGATTTGTTTTTCTTTTGATATTTTATGTTTATAATATAAAAATGTATTATATATCACTTTCAGAATATTAATGCAATTCTGTTCATTTGCAAATAATACTCTGGATACTCTTTTAATCTGGATAAAATTAAGAGACTATTAGTAAGCTTTTAAATTTTCATTTTTTCCAGGTTTCATTATTATATTAAGAAGTTACATAAAAGTAATATTAAAATTAACAAAGAAAATAAGACATATGTTTTAAATAAATTGTAAAAAAAATGCTTTAGTAAATAATACTTTTATAAATTAATAAACTTGTTATGAATTTTGTATTTATATTTTATTTTTACAAGAGTTTATATAACCTTTATTTAAATTATGCTTTTTCTTTTTTTCTGAAAAAATAACTGAAAACTTTACTTTCTTCATGGATGCATATTTAAAAATGATTAAGTAAGAAAATAAAACTAATCTCTAAATAATTTGATATAAAGTTTTCTACAAGAAATAAATAGTTGATTTGTATGGCAAAAAAATAAATGTTTTATATAATATAATAATATATTGTAAATGTATACCCAATGTATATTGAAATTGATTGTTATTATTTTATTTAATATTTAAATTTCAGAAATGTACAGATATGTATTATTAAATTCTTACCTAATTTAGAAAAAATTATTAATCCAAAAATATCTTATTTTGTAGATTTTTCTCAGAAACATTCAAATTTAAAATAGTTTTTATTTTGTTTTAATACGTTTCTCAAAGAAGTTGTTATAATATATTATTTTCTAATAATATTAAGTTAATAAGCTGCTAATTCTAGTCAGTAAATAAATGACTCAATGTTTATAAATGCATATTTCATCATCAAAACTGGTCTTTAGTTAATTACATTAGTGCATTTGCCACTTTAAAAATGCTAATATATTCGGCTTTCCATTTTGATATCTCAGTGCAATTTGTGTTAATATTTCTAAAAAGTTATTTAATTTCATTTTATAAATATTAATAACATTTTTGCGGTAAATGTTAACAGCTATCAGTTTGTAAACCATTCTCATTTTTAAAAACATATTTGAATTTGTACTTTTTATTTATTTTTTTTAAAAATAAACTTTATTTAAAAAACTTAAATAATCTAATAATGTCCCAAAGAAGGAAACATGCATTTAATTTAAATTCTCATTTTCTGTTATTATTGAAACTTTAGATTATATTTAACATTGATTATTTAACAATCTGTTTTATTTATATAATTCTTTGTGATAGACTTTTTATTAATCAATGCCAGTTATAGAATCCATCTTTAAATACACATTCAATTCTTACTTTTTATCTTCTCATTCCATCCTCTTTATTTTCTTTACTAATATATTTTTAATTTATTTATTGGGTTTTTTTAAGCAAAAAAAATTTTTTTAACTATATAATCAAATTATAAAAGTATGGAATGTATAATAAAAAATAAAATAATGAGCAAGATTTGATAGAAAATTATTTAGAATTATTGAAAACCAATTTTTAAATTAGAAATAAAATAATGTATAAAATAGAAAAAAATTAACAAGAGAGAATGAAAATATGGATTTTAAATTTTACTACATTCTGCTAATAAATATTAGATTTTTTTAATTTTATATTTACGAATAAATACTTTATAAATATATGTATATTAAACTTTCTGCTCAAATGCATATAAAATAGGAGAATCATTTTTTGATTATAATATTCCTGCAGTATTCACTGTCTAAAAATCCATTGATTTATTTATCATGATTTTAAAAATATATAATAAAAAAATTAGAAATTAATAAAAAAAAATAATGATAATTTTTAAAATTATATTACAACCATTATATACTACAATTATTAAATGCTACATTAAATCACAAGTAAATAGCTCTGCAAAGACAAGCAAATACTTGAAATTAAAACAGACAAAACTCTCCATACCCTAGCACCATTCAGTGGTAGCCAGAGTAATCAATGGATGCCAGAAGCTTTGTGCATAAAATCCCTATCTAGTGCCTACTCATCCAATATCCCCAGACTAGTTTCTAGCTTGTGGCTTTCATCAGTGAGAAGATTTGGATCTGAAAGCACTGCACCTAGATCTTAAGATCTAATGCAAGCATAAGAAATGGTGTTCATGTGATATTTAATAGTTTATTACTTGAAAATACTTGTTCTTCTTGATATTTTTTTATAAAATTGATCCAGTTTTTATCAGTCATAAATATATAAACCTTTTTTAAATGTTTTTATTATATAGTTGAAAATTTAGTAGTAATAAGATTAAGTGTATATATTTTTTAATATTTATTTTTATTGATGCTAATGTCTATACTTCAGATATATATGTACATTTTATTTGTTTTCTACTCTATAATCTATACATTCTTAATTTGTATCATTGTAATGTACAGTATACTGTGTGTACATATTTAAAAATCATTTACACAGTTTATTTATTTGTTAAAAACATATTTATTAGTCAATATTAACTATGGATTTTAAGTATTCACAGGAGAGGGAAGTTGGAATAAATATCATGGATAACAGTGGGTCTATTGAAATTTTTTTTTTAATTATCACATATACAAAACATTTCTTGCACTATATTCACTATTCATTATGTTATTTATATATCCCATAAAGGTATTTTCCAATTTAAAAAATCCATTTTTTTATTTTACAAATTTCTGCTTAAATATGTAGATTCTAAGTTTTACTTTTATAGTTTGTTATATTTTTAAAAAAAAAGATGGTTATTTTTTCTTCAAAAAGTTTTTTTTTTTTTTTACTTTTAAAAAAATGAATGAATTTTTAAAACTTTTTTTTTTTTTAATTTTATGTACTGAACCTGTAAGCCTCTACCTCCTTTTAGCTTTGGAGCAATTGATAATATCTTTTAAAATCCTATAAGATGCTGATTAATTAAAATATTGAATTATTGACTTTTCAGATCTAATACTGCAAGGCGTTTCTGCCAGTCATTGTTTAATATTCTTCTTGGAGAGAAGTCTGATTCTGATTCATTTGTAGAACTATTTGCTTCTTAGAAAACGCAATACTTTGTTGAGACTTGATTGATTACTTTCTGTGGATTTTATTTATATTTAAAGAGGTGTTTTTATTTTTAAAAAAATACTGTATACATAGTAAGCCATTAGTTCACTTTCTACTAGTTTGAAAATTTGTTTCTTTAATTCCTGATATTTTTAATTCTTTTATTTTATTGATTTTATTATGTGCTAATAAATCCAGAAAATTCATTATATAAAAAGAATGTGTGGGATTATAAATATTTTATAATTTATCACAAGTTTCAAAAATATGATTACAGGCTCTAAAAAAAATGCTCCTACTTATATGTTGAAAGTGTAAAAATGCTGAATTGAGAATAAACAAATATATAAAAACTTGCACTTGAATAAAATAAGTCGAAATGTTGAATAACAAAAATACTATATACATATCTGAATTTAGAACAGGTTGTATTGTCTCTGTTTAATAAAGTTTATTTAAACGTCTTTGAATTATTAATTTCACTCCTTGAAATCAAATTGTAATCTTTACTGTCTATATAACTATATTAGACCATGTATAAAGATATATTTCTACCATTATTGTTTAAAGAAGGTTGCCTTAGCAACATATTGAGATTGTTGTTTGTTATTGATATTGGTATTGTTTAAGTGTTGACTGCTTTCATGGATTTCCATATATAATAAAAAAATATTTGATCTTTAATAAAAATTAAAAGTCTGCCTCTAAAGTTAAAGTTGTTATAATAATTTTAATATGATAAATATTAATTAGTACTGTAGCTGTCAACAAGTACATGCAAAAAATATACAGCAAAATATCATGTTTGGAAGATGAATTGATATAATATTATAGGTTATTTGTCAAAAAAATGCAAGTGCTTTACATCTGCTCTGCAGTTTCTTTAATTCTTTCTGTTCAATACTTTAACTTTCAGCTATATATGATTACTTTTTCTATTTTTTTATCTTCATTTTTTTTTTATCTTCCACAGAATTTTTCAACATTTTAAATAATTATTTTCTTTCTAAGTATATATCAAATCCACCCCCCTCTAGTTTATGATTTCCTCAATAAATCTCTTTTTTTTTTCAGCATAGCAAATCTCATTTTTTCAATTTATATCTCCATTTCCTTCAAAAATTCATAGCTCTAAAGCCTTTAATATTTTCCATGTCTCTTTTTCTTTTCAATTAAATCTCTACTCCTTATAAAGACACACATTTAAGAAGCCACTTTTAAAGTACAACTACAATTAACAAATTAACAAATTTTCATAATACATGTTTAACTTCTTTATCAATATTTCCATGTATTTACATACACTAAAACCTTTATCATTCTTACTAGAGCCACTAATTTCAGTTTAATTGTACCTCAAACTGTGTTACAAAATTTAACTATCTCTGTTAACATTTTGTTAATCCTATTTTTGATATTTTCAATCATTGCTAAATCACTTATTAAATCTTTCTGATTTTCATGTTAATGTATTTCTTATCCAAAACATATTTTTGAATAACTATTAACAAAAAGATATCTACATCCCCCTATCTATATCTATCTGATCTGTATAAAGACTATTTAATATTACAAATATTGTTCATTTTTGCACAATTTTTTTAATAGTCATCTTTCTTTTCTTTTCTTCAAAATGTCCAAATACACCAAATTTTTTATCAAAAGGTTTTCTTAATTAATAAAACAAATATTAATTTATATATATATCAAATAATAATTTTAATTTTAATTTTAGCATCTTTTGAACGTTATCTTATCTAAATTCAAACTACTCTTCAGGTATCAACATGTCTAACTCATTACGAATGTAATATATATGTGACTTGCTTTATTAATTATTTATATGTCATTGTCAACTATTATCATTCCACTGCAGGATGAAGGTCTCTCCAAGTTCAATCCATCTTTTCTTATCTCTAGCCTCTCTTCTTTACATCTCTGCTGCACACTTTCTTATTTCATTCATCCATCTCATATGTGGCCTCTTTCTGGGTCTTTTACAATCTCTTGGAATTCCAATTAAGATTTTAGTTGTTCATCTATTATCATCTTTTCTAGCAATGTGTCCAGCCCAACTCCAGTCTATTAACTTTTTCAATGATATCAGTAATACCTGTTTGTTCTCTTACCCATATATTATGTTTTCCATCTTTTCTTGCTACTCCTAACATGGATTTCTCCATACTTTTTTGACTGATTTGAAGTCTCTTTGTATTGCTCTTCTATTAAGTGTCCATGTCTCAGATCCATAAATAAGAACTGATAAACCACATCAAAAACCTTCCTTTTCAAACACATAGGCATGTTTCATTTTAATATTAAGTTATTTCTATCAAAAGCACTCCAATTTATGTTTCCAGCTGTAGTAATAATCTGACCAATTTATTAATAGTTGTTAACTTCTTCTAAATCATCATAATCAATATTCATTTTCAACTTCTGAGAAAAACCATTAAACATTACTTTAGTCTTTTTAACATTTACCTTTAGTCCTATTTGCAAGAACAACTATGTCATCTGCAAAATCTAAGTGACTTAAATAATGTCCCTTTACTTTTTTTCCTTTAGCTTTCCATTTTAATCCACAAAATACATTCTTGCAGCACTACTGTAAAAAATATATGGAGTCAACTTGTCTTACACTCTTCTCAGTATTAATCTTCCTATTATCATTATGTAATCTAATTATTGCTGTTGCATTTTTATAATTGTCCAATGCTTTAATCACTGAAAAAATGCTTATAGAATCAAATGTCTTTTCATAATCTCAAACTCAAAGCATAATGTCAACTTATATTCATTGGTCTTTTCTATAACTTCTCTCAATACTTGGATATGATCTACTGTATCAAGACCATTTTTAAATTCATCTTGTTCTCTTGGTTGGTTAAACTCCAATGTTCTCCATGGACAAGTTTGTTAATTATTTTGGTAAAAATTTTGTGTGTGTGTGTGTATATGTATATATATATATATATATATATAGAATCTATATATATATATATATATATATATATATATTCCAGATTCTTAACTAAACCAGACTAGCCAAAGAAAATGAACTGTAAAACACAACTAATGGTTCACTGCTACAAGCAGACTTCTCAAGTATAAAGGACTACAAAATAACAGCAAATTTATATTAAATATTACCCACAATTTGACTTACATCCAACACATTCTTATAGTAAAAGAACTTTTAAATAAGTTAATTGCTTCAGAATCATAATATTTTAATAATAAAAATTCTGAAGCAATTAACTTATTTAAAAGTTTTTTTAAATATTAAAGATATCTGGAATGTAAATGGAATTGTAATATTTAGTATAAAATTGCTATCTTGTAATCCTTTACATTTTGGGAAGTCTTCTTGTAGCAGGGAAGCCATTGGTTGTGTTTTAGAGTTTACTTTCCTTGGCTAGTCTGGTTGGGATAATTTTGATTATTTTACTGACTAGTTTAGTTTTAGGCTTTTAATGTTTATATATAATCTCAATAATATCTGGATATAAGATTAAACTTATTGTTCTATAATCCTCCATCTTACTCAATTAGTCTTTTGGGGTTTTTTTGTTTCATAAAAAGCTTTATAAATTATTAACTATTTTTAATTTTCTTTCCCTCCAATTTTTAATAGTTGAACTAGAATTTCATCAATTCTCTGTTTTTCCTGTCTTCATCTCAGATATGGCTTTTGTCATCTCATCCTTCATTATAGTACAATATATTTCATCTATATTTGCATGTAATGTGCAAATAGACTTCACATCTCTTTGGAATCTATTTAAGCTCTCTATTAATAATTTATTTTTGTTTTAATTAGTGTTATATTTTGTTGTGCTGCTTTTTTTCAGTCAAGATATTTTTATTCTACTATAAATTAAAAACAAAACTTCCTTAAACAGGCAAAACTCTTCACATAGTAGTGCCACCCTGTGCCAACCAGAGTAATCAATGGATGCCAGAAGGCTTGTGCATAAAATTCCTATCTAGTGCTTACTCATCCAATATCCCAGACTAGTTTCTGACTTGTGGCCTTCATCAGTGAAGAGCCTTGGATCTGAGAGCACTGCACCTAGATCTTAGGATCCAATGCAATCCTCTAGCAGCCACCTGTTTTATCTCTACTTAACTACAAAACTATGAGAATGAAATTGAAAACACAATAATATTTTCAATCTACTGTATGGAGAGTTTTGCTTGTTTAATAACAGTTCTGTGCTAGCATAAGAGATGGTGATCATGTGATGTTTGGTGGTTTAACACCAATTCTGTCTAATAGTATAGTGGTGGCTATGGTTGTTAAAGTGTCAAAAACACCAAAATGTATGGGTGCAGAACTGAGTTCAGACCCATATGACTATATAAGCTATTGAGTTTAGACTGAAAATATTATTGTGTTTTCAATTTCATTCTCATAGTTTTGTAGTTAAGTAAGATAAAAGGTGACTGCTGGAGGGTTGCATTGGATCCTAAGATCTAGCAGTGCTCTCAGATCCAAGGCTCCTCACTAATGAAGGCCACAAGCCAGAAACTAGTCTGGGGATATTGGATGAGTAGGCACTAGATGAGGATTTTATGCATAAGCCTTCTGGCATTCATTGATTACTCTGGTTGGCACAGAGTGGCACTACTGTATGGAGAGTTTTGCCTGTTTAATAAGTTATGTGCTAGCATAAAAGATGGTTATCATGTGATTTTTTGTGGTTTAAAACTTCTTTAATTTTGCAAATTTTTTATTTCATTATATTCCTTTTATAAAAATATTTATTTATCTGTTTTATTAGATGTGATATGTTGGACTATTTCCATCATCTATGAGTGAATGTTGAATGTACAGAAAATTCTAAACTTTATTTAAAATTTCAAATACAAACAACTTGTTAGTAATAACACACAATTAGACAACACAGGTTAGTAATTACACAATGTTTTGAGTAATATTAAGGTGCTTCTGGCCTGATATGCACAGTCACCGTATTTGCATAGAAGTTGAACTCGCATCTTTAGATTCTTGAATATCGAATTTAAGGCAAATACTCAACCAACTGAGCTATTCTATCAAAATCAACAGATAGTAGAAATTTGATATATTTACATATTAGGGTTGGTTCAAATCCTCCTGAGTTCTTAAATTTTTTTCCTATGTCCTTCAATTTATTTATTTATTTTTTAATATTAATTTTTCCTAAGAGTAAAATTAATTAAAGGCTTCCATACATTATGTATTGCCACACTGGGTTGACATATGATTTTTTACCATTGTCTTATGAACAGTTTCCTTGAATTTTCTTATATGCATTTTTTCCCTCTTTATCCAATATTTTTATTTTTTCCCAATTAAACATATGCACATTAGTACACTTTTCTTTTAATCATTAGCTTGTGTTCTTTCAATTGCTGCTCAACAGGGTGACTCACCAATATATTTCCTCCACCATTCACATGGTATTTCATAGATGTACTTTTTGTTCTTCAGCCTTTCCCGTTTAGTATTAGTAAAAGTAAGAATTCCTTGAAGTGTTGTAGGGCTTTGGAAAGCTGTTCTAATGTTATATTGATTGCAGATTTTTTTAATTTGTCTGCCATTTCTGGTATGTATGGATATACTACAGTACTAATAATTGTTTTTCTTTTTTGTGTCTCTTTGTGTTGTCTATAAAAGATTTTCTTAATGACTACTGATGGATGTTTAGTTTATGTGAATTTTTCTTTTTCCAAATCACTGGTTTCTGAACAAACATCTTTTGTCTGTTCCATAGTGATAGTACAATTCCATGTTTAGTGCTTCTGGCATGATTGGATATATATGCCAAGTATTTGCCAGTGTGTGTTGGTTTCCTATACACTGTTGCTTTTACTTTGCATATTAAGCCAGCAACACCTAAAGAAAATTGGAGAATACTACTACTCAAAATGATGTGTAATTACTAACCTGTATTGTCTAATTGTGTATTATTATAACAAGTTGTTCATATTTGAAAAGTTTAATTAAAGTTTCGAATTTTCTGTACATTCAACATTCATTCATAGTTAATGGAAATAGTCCACCATATCACATCTAATAATATACCATCATCACAAACTTTTAGGCAAATACCTGTTTTATGTCTCAATCTACTTTTATAATTTCTATTCATACTTTTGTGTAGCACAGATGTCACTTTTTTTCTTCTCTTTTGTTAATCATCTTATTGTTAAACTAGGGCTTGTTTGTTTTTTTACATTTTTTTTGTGCTTCAGTTTTTTTAAAAATCCTGTGTACTTTAGTTCAATGGGAGACTGATATATTTATTAAGCCAAAGATTCTTGGATCAAGGATTAACTTGTCATTTCATAGTCACCTAATGATTTATTTATTTATTTATTTTCTTTATATATTTTTCCTCTTTATTTAAATTTACATTACATTAGTATACATTTAAATTTAGTTTCACTTCTATCTCTATTAAGTTGTTGCCTGCAACTATATCAGTTCCAAATTTATACATGCATTTTTAATGCTGTTTTAAGATGTTTTTAATTTTAAGCTTGTTTTACTCATTATATTGCAATATATATATAAAATGTACACCTTTAGCTTAGAACAATAGGTTTCATGCATAATTTTATATTTTAAAGACTATAATATATCTGAGCAAAAAAGAAAAAATCCAAACAACTCTACTCAGGGTCACCACATTTAAATGTGCAGTTTGTGTGTGCAACAAAAGCACTTCATCAATGGGGGTACCATGTCACTGAGATAATTAATAAAAACTATATGTAAATAAAAAATTTACATTTTCAAATCACTCTACTGTTAGAAGCACATTCTGACAATTGTTCAAAATATATTACAGTACATATTATATACTTTACCATTGTTCTAAGCATAATAGACTAGTCCCAGGTACCATGATAATTAATAAAAATTATATATAAATAACAATTTTTTAATTTGTCAATCACTTTATTTAAATATCTTAATTTATATAAAAAGATGACATTAATAATATTAATTTCACTAAAAACAAACTTATTTAAAAAGTATCACTTCATAATAATAATTACAGTAATTCCTTTGTATATTGACAAGTCAATTACATTTCTCAATCATATTTTATACATACTATTATTCCTTTTCAGTATAGTGCAGTGGTATACTGTCATTCACTGTGATTTGAATCCTGAGATCAATTCTAGAGCCATCTTGAAACATACTTTTTTTTAATATTGATATTATCTTTTTTAAAAAAAAAAAAACAATATTATCTTCTTTCTTAAACACCAAAATTATTTTTTGCATGTTTTACTAATCTACTTTTTCTTGGATTTGTATTGTCATGGAATTTGTTACCTAGCAACAAAATCATAATTGATCTGAAAATTATCCAAATATGACTGAAAAATTTTATTTTTGTTTGCATGTGGCAATCATATCCAAGATATGCCAAATTATTAATTCTCAACAAATTTTATTATATCAATTATTGATATTATTTAATGTTACTCTGTTGAATGTAACAATTATATAGCATTTTATGAAAGTTCTGCTAAATGATCACATTACTGGGAATGTGCCTAAAACATTTTTATCTAAAGGAAGAGATCAAGGGTTTTTTTTTTTTTTTTAGAATTACCAATATTATCTAACATCCACATGAAATGCAAATCTATGTTAATATAATGTCTTTTAAAAAATTTATCAAATAAACAATGTAAGTATAAAAATTTTAAATGCTGGACAATATAATATGTATATAAAAAAGTATAGTATATACAATATGATTAAATTATTAATAATGGAATAATAAGCACATAAAAAATTAAATAATAGTGCAAATATTTTATTTTTTGTTAATAGAAAATATAAACAAATTATGCATGAAAGATTCTGAATTAAACTTTTTAATAATTAATGGGTTTTGAAACAAACATTAACTAATTTTAACAAACTAATTGACAATCCAGTTAAAGTTGACCTAATATCAGTTATTAAAATCTAAGAGTTACATCAACCTTATTATAACTATTGTACTTAAAAAATAATGGAGACAAGCTGATATGTAAGGAATAAAGAAAATGAGCTCATAGTTTTTCTCTGTGATGGGGATTGGAACTGTAAAATTATCAAGACTTCAGAAGTGAGACTGCACAAAAGCCATTGGTCATTGTATCCAAAAGAATTGGCTTCTACCTATAGATAGTCATTCCTACAATGTTACTATAGGTCAGAATAAGGCACCCCAATCTTATGTTTTCAATAAGCTGAACATGACTATATAGATTGTAAAAGTTGATAAATTAGAAGTAGAATTACTTATATAAAATTATACATGTATGTCAGATTTTCTAGCTTTGGAACTTATCTCATATGCATATATTCAGTCCCAAATATATATATATTATTTTTTTCTTCTCACCATCATCCTGCACAACTATTTTCAGTGGCAAAGACATTGTTAGATAGAACAAAGAGACTTTCTGATAATATCCATTTTTTCCAGGATATTTCTGCTACTAAAAAAATGCTTCTTGATAATGGTTTTAATTACTGTTAATAGAGCTTATATATATATATTTTTTTTTTTATATATATATATATATATATATATATATATATATATATATATATATATTTTTTTTTTTTTATATATATATATATATATATATATATAAAAGAAAAAATATTTTGATACATCAGAAATTAAGACAATTTTGCCATATATAAAAGGAGCAACTGATAAAATTGGTAACATTTAACAAATAATAATATTCACACAGTTTACACTTAAAAAAATTAATAAAATATTTCCTAAAGATAAAATTTCTTTGGGATATTATGGTGTATATAAAATTCCATGTAGGATCTGTTCACATACATATATTGAACAAACTAATTGTAGAATAAATATTAGAAAGGAAGAACACATTCTGGCAGAGAAAAATCCAATTCATCAGCTGTTTATTCTCATATAAAATTAACTAATCATGATAACAATTTTGATAAAACAAATATTCTAGCAAAAATTAAATAATATAACCAGAGATTGCTAAGAGAAGCTATAGAGATTTTTAAAAAGGCCAAGAGCATAAATGAAAGGTGTAAATTAAAGAAGATTAACAACATTTAGAAGAAGATATTGGAAGAGGAAATAAATTTTAAAACTTCTCAACCAATAGAATTTAAATATGAGGATAAAGAAAAAGATAAAAATAATTTTAAATCTCACATGCATTCCTATGATTTAAAAAAGATGATGCTCTGAGAAAGGTACTTGTTATTGTACTAAAATGCCAGCTATTTAACTATTTTAAATAATTTAATATATCCAGCACACAGTTCTTCTTTTCAAAATAGTTCATATATATCTAATATAGAAATAAAACAAACTAACTCCTTCTTTTTAAAACTTGATTTTTTATGACTATAATCATGAAAAAGAAATCCAACGTTTCGACTATTTTTATAGTCTTTTTCAAGGCACACTAAAATAAAATATATATACAATAAATATCACATATTCCAAAAAAATATTAAATTAATTAAAAATTACAAAATATATTCATAACCAAAATTTTCCTTTCTTTTTTTTTACCTTATCTCACTCCCCTTTCCTATTACAATCACAACTTAAACACAACTAATTTCTTATAATTTCATATAATGAAAGGATAATAAAAGAGGGTGTATACATAAATGAAATAAAACCAGAATTAAATAGGATGTTAATAGAAAAAGACAAAAGAAAATAATAGGTTTTTAATTAAAAGTTTTTATATGACATATATAGATTTTTAAAAAGAAATTAGTTGTGTTTAAGTTGTGATTGTATTAGGAAAGGGGAGTGAGATAAGGTAAAAAAAAAAAAAGGAAAATTTTGGTTATGAATATATTTTGTAATTTTTAATTAATTTAACTTTTTTTTTTTTGGAATATGTGATATTTATTGTATATATATTTTATTTTAGTGTGCCTTGAAAAAGACTATAAAAAATAGTCGAAATGTTGGATTTCTTTTTCATGATTATAGTCATAAAAAATCAAGTTTTAAAAAGAAGGAATTAGTTTGTTTTATTTCTATATTAACTATTTTACTTTATGGAATATCCCAAAAATAATAATATAAACTCATTAATATTTTTCTATATATAATTGACTGTTTCCATTAAACTAATGTTGAATTACCCCTTTTGTTATAAAGTCATTGTGTTTTGTGTGTATTTCTTATTCTAGTTGCAAAAAAATTATATTTATTTATTCCAATCTAAAACACAATATGGGAAAAATATATAATAAGTTAATGTGAAGTTCAAATAGAAAAAAAAAGTTGAAAAACGTTATTTCTGAGTGTAAAAAACCATGAGCATCTGATTTTATATCAATTGGCCAAAAATTATGAACAAAAATTAAATAAAAATGTTATTATATCAGTCATATAATTAATATGGATTTACTTAAAAATGAATCTCATCACAAGTTTTCAGAATCATATTATTATTATTTATAATATAGAAAGAAAACTTCTAGAAGTTATTTTGTGACCACCAAAGTCAAAAGAGTTAATATGCAAATAAAAAGGTAAGCATAAATAATGTAAATATTTATAATTTTTTGATGTTTTGCTGCTTTGTACCTTTTGTTAAATAAAATTTTATAGAATTCGTTTTATTTTAATTTAAAATTTTTATTTTATGGGATTGGTAAGGGTAAATTTAACTTGCACAAAGATTTCAATTACCCACCTGACTTCATCCATTGCAATTAAAAAGAGATGTTGCAAAAAAAATTGAAGATTTGCTTCAACTCATTACTAAGGTGTGGGTGCTAGTATTTCTGATGCCATAATCTTGTTGATTGAATAAAATGTTTAAATTTATGAACTGAAAAAAATATTGGCATATTGAGAATGTTTTGTAATATTTTTTTTTATATATCTTTATTTTATTTTTCTAGAATATTGAATATTATATAAGACATTCAGTATACTTTTTGTAATCTGGAAAACCATCTCATGGCTTGTTGAATCACATAAATCAGTTTATATACTGATGTATTATGAAAACTAACATAAATATATTATATATAAATCATTTAACATAGAGAGTCCTTGCATTGAAAAAAAACTGTAATTAAAAATCTGGCAGTAAAGAACACCCTATAGTAAAAAATATAGTAGTTTGAAAAAGTATTAATAATTATTTATTTAACAATAAACTTGCTCCAACTTAATTAAATGTATTTTAAAGGAAAAATATTGCATTTTATGAAATAGTTAGAGACTTATTTAATGTGGTGAAAAATAAACTTTAATTTTTCTTCATAGACAAACAATACTTTACTATAAACATTTTTGACTTTTTTGTAAGACTTTAATATAATTAAATATAAATAAAATTACATTTTTTAACACAAATGTAGCATCTGTAGTAAAATAAAAAACTATTAATAATTATTTATTTATGAGTAAATTTTCTGTAGCCAAATTAATAAAACAATAAAATATAATAGTGTGTGTTAAATATGTGAAATAAAAAACAAGAAGAATTAAATTATAATCAATTTTTTTTTATTTTTGTCTTTGGGAAAAAAAGTAATGGAATTTAATCAGTACAGAAAAAAATTGGGGGCTCTGCCCCCTAAGAATACATATAAATTTAAAATAATTTAATAAAGTAGAAATTTTTAACTTCTGCAAATTGAGAATATTTTTTTTAATAATAGTTAGATTGTTACATCTGTTTCAGAAATTTTAGAGTAAATTTTTTAATAAAATTATAAACATATTGATATTTAATTATTCAATTTATTTCACTAATAATTTTTCTTTATAATTATGCTTTCAAAGAGAATAATTAGAGTGCAATCTTTCAAGGTTTTAAGCAATAATAATATTTAGAATGCAAAACATGTTTTATATTTTTAGTATTAGCATTAAATTTTATTCCCTGACTTTAAATTGTTCACTTGAAAACAAATATATATTTCATAATTTTGATGAAACATTGTTGTAATAAAAAAAATTGAGAATGTCTGTTATCTTTGAAAAAGTTAGTTATTTCACATCTGAATTTATTTATTTCTCTTGTAGAAAATAATTTTCTATTCCTATTTTCCAAGTTAAAATAAATTTAAATTTCCAGGAAGACTATATATTTTAAAATAAATTTCTTTTATAAAAGTGCACTATCCATTTATGCAATAAAGTTATTTAAATATTTTATGTTCACACTTTTATTTTAAAATCCCTTTGACTGTTGTTACAAACTTTATTAGATTAAGACCAAAATTATTTCTTATGTCTGTAAATGTTGCAAACAAATTATTTTAAATATTTTTAAAGGCAGTTAATTCTACAATCGTTTTTACAATTCTAGCTGCATATATCAATTTAGGTTAGTGATGGAATAAAATTCAAAATTGTTTCTTTTAAAAATTTATAAGTGTCTATATTTACCCGTGCTTAAAATATTTTAATTTAACTTTATTGTTGGAAATAATTTATTTTCATTATTTGTAAGATGGCAATTCTTTGTAGATTTTATACAATAAAAATTTGAAATAAAACATTTTATTACATGTGAGTTTAATGTTACATTTAGTCATTGTAGCTTCTTATAAGTTTAAACTAGCCAAGACAAAGAAAAACTCTTTTCGATTTAGGTTTATATAATGTACGAATAATACATTTTTACAATAAAAATTACAAATAAAACTTATTAGATTAATTAATAGTGAAATATAGAGAGCTTTTCTTTAAAAAGACATGAGCATATTTTTATAATTCTTTAGAACATATATTAAATTTAAAAATTAACATTCATAATCAGACTGATTAACTTTTTTTTTGGCCAACTATTTTGATGAAAATTTTACATGCATATGTTATGAACTCTTACTATCACCCACATATAAAAATTAACAAGCAGATGCCAATTGATCATTTTTATTTTCTTATATAATGAAAATAATATCATTTTTTTAAAGTAATATAATATATTCGAAAAAAAAAAAAACAGCATGAAAATAAAGAAATGTTTTCAAATTTTTAATGAACAAAACATGATTGAAAAACATTCGTTTCATTTTTTTTTTACTAACAAAAATAATATATTTTGGGAAAAAACAACATAAAATAATATAATTTTTTATGAAAACATGAAGATTATATAATTTATCTAGACAACAAACATGAAAATAATATCTTTATCAAACAATATAAACATTATTTTACAACATAAAAAAAAAATTATCTGAGATAAATGACTGGGAAAAGAAAAATTTTTATTTCATTATTATCAATGTAAACATTCTGGAAGAAATGAAAGTGCTGATGAAAGTAAAAAATTCCACAAACTGGGAAAAATGAATAACATGATGGAAAAAACTGCATCAAATATATAATTTCAGAATGATATTCATGATAATTCATTGAAGATGAGATTGATATTAAGTTAGACTTACAGTGCTTGATTACTCTTTCAAATTGTTTTACTAATGTGTATTACATATTAAAATGTAAATAGTTACAGGTTGCTTTCTAAATAAATTATGTTAAAGTTTTTATATATTATTTACATTATTAAAAAAATGAAAATGATCAATTAACGTCATTTTGATAGCTTTTATCCACCAGTGGCAAATATGTACTTAAGATTGGCATCAATTATCTCTCTCTTATTTTTTGCTTTTTGAATTATATTTAAAAAGAAAATTTCAATGCAATTTTAAATAAATAAACTTTTAGATAATTAATTTAGAAGGAAATTTTACAAATGTTTTAATGTGAAATATGTATACATGTAAATACATACATGGATATATGTAAACTTATAGATAAATATTATAAAATACAATAATTAAAATTTTTTAAAAAGAACAAAAAATATAAACATCACTTAAAAGCACTTTCAACTATCCTTGTAGTCTTTGTCAACTAATACTTTTAAAGGTCAACTTTCCCATAATTCTGTGATCTTAACATTTGCTGCTTGCCTGTTGATTAAGTCTTGTTTTATTTATATATTAACATAGCTTCCTTGATTTTTCTTTTTTATTATTTCTTTCAGTTTTCAATATTTTTAAGTAATATAATTAAAATCAAAATCATATATACATGATTTATTACAGTCATAAAAAACGGAAGCTGATAAATTATCATTATCTTTAGAATTTTGTTTTGTATTTTGAACTCTTTTTAATAATAGCAAATGCTCTTTTATTCTTTTCTCCAATGTGCATCTTGATTCACCTATATATCCACTACCACACTACATTCATTTATAAGTGATACAATTTTTATTTGTAGATAAGGTTTTATTTTTACAGTTATTTATTAATTTATTTAATGTAGGTGGTGCATAAAATGCAATGTCACATATATCTTTATAAATTTTCCTTATGAAACTTGCCTGTTGATTTAAAATATATGATACTGATAATCCAAATTTTATTATCAAAAGAATTAACATCATTATTAATCTTATTTTTATTTTGGTATTTATATTTCAAATTAAAATTTTTAATAATATAATAAATATGATCATAATTATATCCAACATTTAACAATTCATTAGAATACATTTCAATATTTTTGCCTTTATCCGATGAATATTTACAAAGATTATCATTTCTAAACAAGAAGGACTTCAAACCTGTCATTTTATGTGACATTGGTACTCTTGATTTATATGGAATGTAGCCTCTTTTTTCTATTGGTTTAATAGTTAAATAAGAATCCAGTTTATCTCTGTTTCTAGTTATCTTAATATTTAAAAATATAATTATGATCATATTTATTATATTATTAAAAATTTTAATTCAAAATATAAATACCAAAATAAAAATAAGATTAATAATATTAATTCTTCTGATAATAAAATTTGGATATCAATACCATATATTTCAAATCAACAGGCAAGTTTCATAAGAAAATTTTATAAAGGTATATGTGATGTTACATTTTATGCACCACCTGCATTAATAAATGGATGTAGTGTGGTAGTGGATATATAGGTGAGTCAAGATGCACATAGGAGAAAAGAACAAAAGAGTACTTTTTGTTATTAAAAAGAGTTCAAAATATAAAACAAAATTCTAAAGATAATGATAATTTATCAGCTTCTGTTTTTTATGTCCATAATGATCATGTTCATATATATATATATATATATATATATATATATATATGGTTTTGATTTCAATTATAATAATATAAAAATAGTGCAAACTGAAAGAAATAATAATAAAAGAAAATCAAGAAAGCTATGTTAATATATATAAATACAAGCAAGACTTAATCAATAGGCAAGCAGCAAATGTTAATATCACAGAATTATGGGAAAGTTGACCTTTTAAAGTATTAGTTGACAACAAGGATAGTTGAAAGCCTTCTAAGTGATGTTTATATTTTTTGTTCTTTTAATAAATTTTAATTACTGTATTTTATAATATTTATTTATAAGTTTATGTATATTATTTTGAAAAAATACAGACATCGATTTGTAGTATTATATATTTATAAATCAAGGTATTTAAAATTATTGAATATAAATTAAATAATAATTAGTAAGTATAATATTTGCATTTTTTATAAAGATAAATTTATACCAACAATGGTTTAAACAATTCAAAACAAAACAAAAACTCTCCATACTGTACTGTAGGTTTATTAATGCTGTAAGAATTTAATCTTTCTTTGACTATAATTGTATTTTTATTTAAATCAAGTTGACATTTAATTGACAATTTAGTTGTTCTTTTATCACTGTAGGAAAATATTTATCCCTTTTGGAATGACAAAAGAATTAATTTATTAAATCAATTAAAGTTGTCTCATAATTATATTACATTTTGCAGGAAGGATTTTTTTTCAACATTGACATTTTGAGTTGGGGATTTGGATGATATAGATGAGTCAGTCAATCTAGGCTATATCTTCTCAATAAATACACATGCACGCACATATACAGGGGTACCCAAAAGTAATTGAAATTTTATTATAAAAAATTGCTTATTTGTTTTTAAGTGTTATAAATTTAATCTCATTCATATTACTATTCATTTAATACAATATAACAATTCAAGAGATTTTAAAAACAATTGCATAAAGCAAGATCGAGTGAATATGGCTGATAGATAAGCCTGATCATTCTGAATTTAATTCAGACATGTTTTACATGCAAGACTTTGTGAGATGACATTGTTAAAGTGGAGTTTGCACTCTTTTCTTTGCACAAAACCAGTTGTATACATTTTATCACATCATGAAAATTTTTCAGAACTAGCAAATAAATTGTCTGACCATTATGAACTAAATCGAAGAGAAAAATGCCATTTGCATAAAAAAATACCATTCTAACATTTCAGTCATTATAAAAAAAATTGACAAATATGTAAAATTCACTTTAGAAAAAAATGTGCTACATGGCCCTACAATTTTAGATGATGTCATTTGGTAGATTGATGCAGAAGTGTTCCTGCAAAAAATATGTAGTAGCTGAACAGGCATACAAACCAAAGAACAATTCTAGTTATTTTGGGTCCCCCCTCATATATATATACAATAAAAAAATTAAATATATACTAGTACTGACTATCCTTAAGAAACTTTAGCTTTTATAAAAAAAACATTTGAGCCTTTTTATAATGCTTCAGTCCAGATATACATGAAATGTAATTAAATACATTTCATTTCTATATACTTCAGAGGATTCATTTTTTTTAATTTACATGATTTTATTAGATTCGTATCATACATAAATGATATCTATTGAAAACATGGAAAATAACCAGAAAGTAATATTCTAGAATTCATATTCTTTATCATATTTAGTAAAAATTATTTCAAAATTTTGTAAATTTTAAACATTATTCCCCCCATGTGTGAGTGTAATAAATTTTTATTACTAAGAATGTCATCTACTATTTTTATTTTAATGTTCAGTAAGAATACATCTCTACAAAATAGAGCCAAGTATTTTTAAAGAAGAAAAATAAAATTTTTTGGAAGTAAACAAACACATTGCAAATTTGAAAGTACAAGTAATCTAAAGACTAAAAAAAGAGTTACTGACTGCTTCCCATTTCATACTTAATTAGGCAATTCAGACCTCTATTCTTCTTCTAAAATTAATAAGAATTAGTATAGCCACAGAATGCTATTACATGTGCAGTAGGATAAGATAATTATGTGATTGTTATAATTCAATAACCAATGTTATTGGTGGTGCGTTAATGACATCATCATTAGTTATAAATTCAAATCATCAACATTATAAAGTGCTTTCATCTGACTATAAAGAAATAATATGTCTAACTTTCAAGATGTGTACTTATAAAAATAATGTATTTTTATTTGAACTTATAAAATATACATATATCAAAAATATGAATCCTTAAATTATTGTAATTATTATCTATTGATCAGATTGAACCATTTGATTGCTTTAATCTGGTAAATCTGTAATGACTTAGTAGCAAGATAATGTTATATTAGTTACATATAAGTCTCCTTATTTTCTTTATACTGAAAAAATAAATGAGAATATAGGGATAAGAAGGAAAAATAGTAAATCATTAAAAAAGTTAGTAAGTAATGCAAAAATGAAAAATGATAGAAGTGATAAGATAGAAATAGTTTATAAAATTGTGTGCAAGGGATGTATGGTGGTATATATAGGTCAGTCAACAAAAAAATAAGATAGAAAAAGGTAAGGAGCATAATAGCAATAAATAGGAGAGATACTAAGTCAGGATCATTTTGCCATTTTTTAGAAACAGAGCATGTTATGAAATGTGAAGAAAATATTGAGGTGATCAAATATTGTAGAAATTATAAAGAAAGGAATGTATATGAGACAATGTTTATACAAGAAAATAAAGAGAAATGTATGAATTTAGTACAAAGTTCAATAACATTGGGAGGAAAATGGGTGTTAAATAAAAATTGGAAACAATGAAAACATATTTTAGGGTTGGGATTGGCCAATAGAGGGTGTGCTAGATGATATGTAAATCACATGATTTTTGAATTATTGTAACATCTTGATAAGGTTCAATTTTGAATGAAACTCGATTTGATGGAAATAAATTTTTGATTTAAATATGCAGTTGTTCATTAAATTGATTATGTTCCATATTCCATTCAGGAGAATATATATATATTGACAAATAGTTGTACTATGCAACCATGTGATATAAATTTATTGTTAAATAAATATTGATTACAGAAAATATGTTTGTAAAATTTTGAATTTAGAACTATATTATAAAATAATAATAAATTTTACATTACTAACTTGTTAAACAATCAAATAATAAATTAATCAGGAATGACATATAACATTCAAGACATGAAATGACATGCTTTTGAATATGACACTATCACTATGCTAAATAACATCAAAAATTAAGACACTGAAATTATGCAAAGTAGCAATTTTGGAGCAATTACTTCATGATTACCATGGCAACTCTGTCTGTGTTGTATAAAAACAAATGCTCAGATACTCTCATTTCAATATTATAATCACTTCAGAAAACTTTTATTTTATACTGTTTAATATATAGAATATATGAGCACAGACTTTCACATGACCCACCACTCACCACTCTATCTCATATCACTGATACATTTGAACACATATATGTTGAAAAGATAAATAATCACCAATACATAGTAGAGATGTCTGCCCATCCATTGTATATGTATTAAATGCATTATGTCCTGTATATGAAAGGTCAGATTGACTTTAGGTCACCATGGGTGTGACAAGAATCTCAGCCTCAAGGTGGCCTTTCAGCATTCCATCATCAGATTTTCAATTGGATGGACAGTTGAAGAGTTGGAGTGTGGAGTGAAATAAAGTCTGCCCATTAAAACATAAAGATTGGCTATCTTAATATATATATATGAGCACTTATTGCATATATATTGTGCCCTTTTGTATGGGTCACCATCTAATTTTGTGCTAATCTATTAAAAATTTTAAATTTAAGATATATTTGAATATGTGATGTTAATTTTGCTTATGGTAATATTTCAAGGGGTTTAATTAAGGCAATCTATGAGTATTTGATATGTGAAATTGTGCTGATATAAAGAGAGACATTTTAAATGATGATGATTATAATATATAATTGGGAAAAATGGCCATAATCAATACTGCATTAATATATTTAATAAATAGGTGTTTAAAGCTAAAGGTGTTTAAAAGACAAGTTAAAATTAAATGCATATATTTATTGTTGATAAAATAATATTATAAGAGAATATAAATATTATTAATTATTATAAGTACTTAAATAGAAGATTAATATTTGATTTTAATAATATTGGATAATTATTTTAAAATCTATTATAATATCTTATTTATTTAAAAAAATATTTATTTTAAAAAATGCAATTGTTAGTTTATTTTTAGATTATGAGAAGCGTTTCTTTTATTGTAAAAAAAAAAAAAAACAGATGTTAGTTAGATACGCACACATGCATGGAAGTTATTTAGTGAAGTTGCAAAACTATTTTAAAAATTATGTTGTAAAATTTATAAATAATACGTGAGTTATCACGAGATAAAAATAAAGATAAATCAATGTAGAATATTAAATCTGATTTTTAAAAGTATTGCTGTTAAAAATATAACGTATAAAAAATATTTAGTATATTTTAAAATGATCTTATAAAAGTTAAAATTAAAATCAAGTAAGTAAGAATATTTTAAAAGAATGTTTAATAAATTTAAATGAACGATAAAGATTATTTAGAAATTTAATAATGTAATAAATATTAAATATTAAATAAGTCATTATTTATTTTTAATTTTGTGTTGTTGGTAAATATGTAAATAAGCCAGCAAGTTGATTGTTTAAATGTACCAATCAAATTAGAAGTTTCTTCCGGTATAAAAGCTCAATTCAATTGTTAGGAGAGGACTCTGTGATTGATTTTTCAAGTTAATTGTGTTATTAAAAATAGCTACGTAAATTTGATAGACGCTTTTAAAATCATTTTTAAAATTATAAGAGTGTCATTATAAATAATTTATAAAAGTTTTAAATGATAGACATGCAGTGTTAATTTAATTTTTTTCCCTATCGGTCATCTTTACTGGGCTCAATTTACAAGCAAATAGTCATGGGAACATCATATATAGTGAAAATATATCGGAAACTTTATGCTAGAGATATGACAGGCGCTGGATTGGTTCGGAAAATTACGAGATGGAGAAAAGTAGTATTTTGGACAGTATATAATTTTAAAAGCTAATTACTAGTGACTATTAGAAAATAGATATTTTAAAGAATAAAATACTTCTTTATGAAGAAAGTATTTTTGCAAGCTATAAATTTAAATGTATATCTTAAGTAAAGATATTAGAAATAAAAGTAGTTTTATAAATACTTGCCTTGTTAAGTCTTTATGTTTAGAAGACTGAATGTTGACAATTTTAAAAGGCAAATAAATTGAAAATATAATTAGCTAAAAATCTTAATATAATAAAATTATTATATTGAAATAATTTAAACGCGGGTCGTTTATAGATAAAGAAGCTTATTCTTACCTGGATATTTTGGTTATGGAATGTGCAAGTAATATGTGGACGTCCAAGTTAATTTAAAAATAATTAAATATAAATTTTTATAAACTATAGACTAAATTAAAATAATAACTTTTGAATAATATTTTTAAAAGAACTAAACCAGGATCCTATAAACTATTTTAATTTTATTTTATTTTCTTGTGGGAACTTATTTTTAAAAAGAACGTTTTCATTTTTTCATAAACTTTTAAAAAACACGTGATGGACCGGAAACAGGAAATGGTGTGCCAGTGAATATGTGCCTAGGATTAAAAAACTTTATGGTGAAAAGGAAACATCGCTGGAATTATGTAATATGAATTTTGTTTTATTTATCTAATATAAAAGTTAAATATTATTAATCTATTTAAAATAAGATAGGTACATTTCTTAAAATAATAACTAAAGTAATATAATAATAAATTGCATAAGTTTATCTTATAATTAATATAAAATGTAATATGTTAAAGAATGATTGTGAGTGTAAATGTGATTTATTCTATGAAGCTGTAATTCCGAAGAATATTGGAAGATGGACTGTACATTAAATCTTATTTATGGTAAAAATTGTATAATTATAATAATTTTAATATATTTGACATGTTTTTTTCTTTAGATCAACCAATTGAGATGTTATTGTTGGATGAATGTATAAATATTTTAAAAATACACACACATTATATTGGCAGTAACAGTTTTATTTAAATATGCATAATTTGAATTTATGATATAAATATGATACAACATTACATAAGAAGCTTAGAAATAATTATATGATTCTTTCGTAAATAAATTTTGATTTTTATTTTTATTATTATTATGTTGGAGTATTAGAATTATATTTATTATTCATACAAGTAATTATTTTATTTCAAGTTAGGAAGAAATCTCAAAGTCTATATTTTATTTTTATTTTATTGGATAAATTAAGTTAAGTTTTATGTAGAAGTTTATATTTGAATTGAAGATTTACTAAATATAGATGACGTAGTATAAATAGTTTGGATAATTAGTTTTTTTATTTAAAATCAGTGATTATTTTCCGGAAAGTTTAACTAAGTTTTGGAGGATGTTTTTGTAGATAGAAAGTTATTAAGAAGGAGTAGAATAACACATAAAGTAAAGTAATAATTTTACATAGAAAAGAATCATAGAATTTATCTAATATAATACTTTATGAATTTGAAATTGATTAATAATTTAAATATTATTATTTTTAACAGTACATATATGTAATGCATATTTGATAAAACCTGTAGCATGAATTGCATTAAGTGAAATATAAAATTATAATCAATTCTTTGTTATTACATTACAAGGATACATTAGTTTCTATATTATGCTATTAAAGTAATGCTGATAGTAAAGTAAACACATACTAGTACATGATGAAATGAATAACAGTAATACTTAAGTGATGTAGCAATTTAATTAATAAAGTTTAATTGTTTACATATGCTACATAAATATTATTTACATAAATTTTTCTGTGTAATAATTGAAGTTCACTGATATTTATTTAAAGTCTAAGTTTTGAAAACATACTTCAATGTTATTAGTACAGCATTTTAAAGAATATATAATTACTTATTAGGAATATGAGTTAATAACAGTGTAAACATATTGTATTATTATTTTTTTTTATTTATTTTTATTTTCTTTGTTTTCATAATTTTGAACTGTAAATATTGTAAATAAATTCTTAGTTGAAGTTAATGTAAATAAATTTGTTTAATTTGTTTTAAAAGTGTGACGAGTTCATTATTTTGCACCACAGCATTTGACAGCAGATAATTTGAAGAAACATGATATTTGCACAATGTGAATTTATTAATATTATTTTTAGAAATAAATACAATATTTTCCTGATTATCATTTATGAGAATTGATTGACATTATTACATCATATTACAATGGTCATAGAGTAATTATAATGCATAATATAAGAGTACAATATTATTTATTGCCACAGATTATTGAATTATAAGTTTTGATCTATTCTAAAATTAAGATACTATATGAGAATAAAAGATATACATATAATTGTTTATTTATTTAATATTTAATAATATAACAGAAGTAGATAAGATTAAGTTATACCCTAAGATTAGTATTGAGTATTATTATTATTAAAATAAGTTAGGTGTATTTAGGTTTGATGTAAAATCCCATATCATACTTATTTACATGAGTTATCATTACTTTAAGATAATTAGAAGAACCTGAGATTATTTAATTATATTTTTAAAAATTAAAAGTTAAGATTTATTTATTTTATTATTATTAAAGATAATTTATTTTATTTAAAAGCCATAAGAGTGCTGTAGAGGTAGTAGTAAGTTAATAAGGAGGTGACAGTATTCTTATGCCATTGAGACAATGTCTTGGAAGATATTGACTCAATGTAAATCTACTTATTACTTTGTAACTTTACTTCACAGTCTCATGATTTTAATAAATACTTATTTAATTAGTACATACTATAGAAATATATTGATTTTGATAATTAATAATAAATTTAATTCGAATATGATAATATAAAAGTATATTAAAGATAGATATGCAAATTTTAATTAAGCATTACAATTTAATTGAGCTAGTTGTATTTCAAATTATATTATACATCGAGAAGTAAGGGTACAATATATATATATATATATATTATACATCGAGAAGTAAGGGTACAATATATATATATATATGCAATAAGTGCTCATATATATATATATATATAGAGAGAGAGAGAGAGTGATAGTTATCTGGACTAACTGATGATTGCTGGTTTAGCATTAAATATGTATATTGGTGATTATTTATCTTTTCAACATATATGTGTTCAAGTGTATCAGTAATATGAGATAGAGTGGTGAACGGTGGTTGTGTGAAAGTATGTGCTCATATACACTATGTATTACATACATTGATACAGATATATAATAAGCTTGTATTTCAGTTTATACTGTTTACTAACATAAAAAAAAAACGTGTTAACTATTTTTAAATATGTCAGTCACGTTCAAAAAAATAAGAGAGTACAAAAACTATAATTGAAGATGGGTATTTAAACAATAGAAATGTTTGTTAAAATCATTAAAAAATGCATAAAGTAAAATGATTTTGAATATATTTTTAAAAAGTGTGTGTGGTTTTTCCACATAAATCACTATATATATTACATGTTACATATTTATTAAAACAATTTTCTTTATGAACTTTTGTAGCATTATAATTTCAGTAGTATTTTTTTATTATTATTTCACATTGTTTTGTTAACAGTACTTTTACGTAGTGAATTAATTTTGTCTTCAAGATCAATAAAAATATTAAAAGTTTTTTCACCAAAAATAATTGCTTATTAAATTTTTAATTGTTTGAAAGCAACAATTTGAATCTATCTTTGTTATAATGAAGTTTAATCAATAACTACTGTATTAAAAATTTCAATTTTTGAAATATTTTTCAAAAAAATTAAAACACTTCTACATGAAGGATTAGATTGGTGTTTTGAATTCATAGAAATGACATTTGGTTTTTGAATATATTTGGCAAAAAAAATCTTGAGGTCTTTAGTGATAATAGGTTAATTAAAAATAATTTGAAAATTAAACAGTTGCCGAAATATTGTTTCAGTAAGGTTTAAAACTCCAATATGTTGCATTCTCTGAATGAAAAGTCCTGGTTTCTTGGCAGAAGATTTGGATAAGTGGTAGTTTCTATTCTCTATGGACATATATGCGATTGATGAAAGAAAATAGGTAAGAAATATGACAACAAAGAATGTAAACTTTTTTCAAAATGTAAATTATGCTAATTGCAAAACTTAAAAATTAAATATTTATAAACTGTCAAGCATTGGTGGTCGAGAGGTCAGCGACAGATGCTTTACAAGCAGTTGTCCTGGGTTAGTGAATTCACTTCCCAGCTGATACTATGACACATGAGGAAAAAAAATTGAATATTGTTTGTCTTTTATGAATATATATTCGCCATGAGAATGGTATAAAAAAGGCAATTTTATTATTTTTTAACACTTAAATCATCATCCAACTTTGATTTGATTAAATTAAAAAAGCTTCTAATAAAATCTTAATTATCACTTATATATTTGTTTATTTTTTAAATTTCATTTATAGTTTTTTAAATTATTAAAATTTCTAAAACAAATATTTTCTTAATTTTTTCAAATTTGTGAAGTAAATTCTTAAAAAATTAACAAGAATTTAGATAGCCTTTAACTAAATTGCATTTTTAAATTAAACAAATGTTTCACTAAAAGCTGTTTACATGTTAAATAATATTATATTAATTGTTTATATGTTAAATAATAATATATTGAGTATATACTTTAATTAAATAATTTTAAAAAATCTAATTTTTAATGCAAAACTGGTTCGACATTAAGACGATGTATAGGTGATGTCATAAAAATGTCATAATTGAATATAAAAAAATTAATGCATTCATACAATATTACAATTGAAAAACATAACAAAATCAGGAGAGAACATATCAACTGGAAAAAATGAAACTAATTTTATTTCATTTATTTCAGTTGTGAATATTTATGTTAGTTAAGAACTGTGAATATTAATTTAGCTTTCTCATCTATAAAATATTACATCTAAAATGATTGCTATAAACAATCTCCTAGAAAGGTCTTGCTGGCACTTCTTTGAATTGTGATACAGGAACAACTTTTTAGTGGTATGGGTATTTTAAAACTGCTAAAAATTGCTTCCATATTTGAAAAAAAAATGTTCACCCTTATATTATGGAAATACAATTAAATTTTACCATAAAAACATTACTGGAATACTCCCTGTAATGGCTTTTGGTTCATTCATATATTCTTCTATCAAATACTAAAAAATATATTAAAATATTTTATCTAGATCAGAGTTATTATTAACTAAAGACAATAATTGTTTCACTACTTAGGACATATTTCAAATCAAGATCTACTTTCTAGATCATAAGAAAAAAACACTTTTAAATAGAAAAAATAGGTTTTTGGGAGCCCTCTTCCTTACAAAAAAAATTTTTTTCCAAAATTTGGTAATAAAGTTAGACAAATTTGATATTTTTAAATATTATTAGAATTTCATTAATATGTTTAGAATACTTTGCATTTGCTATGCTTATCTGCTTCAAAAATGGAATTTGACAGTCTATGATGGAGATTGTTGTCCAATTTATTCTTACAATGGTAGAATGTAATGACTTAATAAAGTCAAAGAAAACATATCTATTGGGTGAAATCTCTTCCTATTTTTTAATATTAGTGAGTATTTAGTTATATTAAAAAAAGTTTATACACTAAATAAATAAATAAAATATCAATTAAGATGGGCCTATTTTTGAATTTAACTTTGAGCAGATAAAAATATTGTAATTATATTCATAAATATTATATATATATATAACAATATTTGTAAATACAGTAACTAAATAATTAAAAAATTTTATCCACTTAGGATCGCTTTCAATTATCCCAGTAATCTGTGTCAACTAAAGCTTTGAAATGCTAACTTTCTCACAATTCCGTGATCTTAACGTTTGCTGCTTGCCTGTTAATTAAGTCGTATAATGGACAGGATGGGAATGTATGAATAAAGTGACCAAAAAATATTCATTTTAAATTGAATTACAAAAACTTAGAGGTAACAAAAGGCAAATCAGTAAATAATTATAATGAAAATATTTACCTAAGAAAAGCTAGATTTAATACTAGAAGAGAGCAAGTAAAAGTATATTTAACTAGTAATTTAAATCAGATAAAATGTATTGGAATATGATTTATTATTTCAGTAAGACAATTATATATGATGAATTTTATAGATGAATTTTAAATAATCAATGAGTAATATAAAATTAGAAGGATGTGCTGATACTGAATAAATTAAAAGAAAAAAATAAGTAGATGAATATTTTATTTACATTTTATATAAGACTTTAATTGTTTACTATAAAAATAAATAAATTGTTTATTGATAAGTTAAAAATGAAAAATATTATGAAGTAAGAAAGTCAAGTAATCAATGATGATAAATAATATTGAATAAATAGGAATTTTTACTGAAATTGTTTAATAAACTTATGAAATAAATATCTTATTGTTCAAAATGTGTATCAGTTATATCCAGAATAACAAATGGAAGTTTGTATAAAATATTAGAATCAAAGGATAATACTTGTAAGTAATACCCATTGGAATAATGTGAATTATAAAATAGAATTTCTGAAGCTGTGAAAATTTATTATTATAATAAAAAGAAAAAAATCTACAATAAAAATATATACTTAATAAAATCGGAAAGAAGTTTTATTGTAAGTGAAAATAAAAACGTCAAATTGGAAAATAATTGTTTACATCGGAATTTCTGCAGTTCATTATATTTTAAGAAAAATTGTGGATCACTGAAGTGGGACATCACTTGTAAGTTGTTTAAAATGTTTGAAATGTTTTGGTCACCATGGAAATAAAACCTCCCAAGGATGAAACTTGGTAAACTCGTGTTATGTTTTAAGAAAAAATATATATATTCTAAAACTTTTATTGTTGGTATTTGAATAGATTTAAATTTTATATTTTAGATAAATATTATAAAGATATGGGGATATTTAAATGTATAAAAATTAATAACTTGTTTTATTTATCTATTTATGTAGTTAATTGGTGTAAATCTTATTTTGTTTAGCGTTATCAATAGATTATTTATCCCCATTTATTTGTTAATTTTTTTTAAACAAACAACGAATAAATGGGAATAAATAATAATATAGATCAATGTAAGTATAAAAATAATAACATGTATTAATTTAAAGATGATAAAATATATGTGTGTAAAAATATAATGTTAAAATATATATGAATTGGGGCTATTTAGTTTATTATCATTATCTTATAGAAAAAGGTATAAATTGAGGATGAAAGCAAGGAAATTTGCACAGTTAAATTAGAAATATAGATGGTTATTGTTTAAGTTTAGGGTAGATATACTAAATTTAAGAATTTATTGCTTTAATGATGTATCAAAATATGTTATACAGTATTTATATTCAGGATAATATAGTGAAATTTAAAATTAAGTTATTTCAATAGATGATAAGTTTTTAGAATTTTAAAGTATACAATATAATGGGTTTTTTTTTTTAAATTTATCCACAGAGTTCAATACTACGTCTATTATTAAAGATTGTATTATTTTTAAAAAACCAATAATTCAATAATTGTTAATTAAAATTTTATTGGCATAAACTAACGGAGATCAAAAATAATAAATGACATAAGATGTAATAAAAAAGAATATTAATGTTTAATGATATGAAAGTAATATTATTTTTTTGTTTTAAAGAAGTACATATTTTTTAAACTTCTTATAGATTTAGAATTATCAAGTGTTTATAAATTATATTTGTTGAAAAGAAGCTCTAAATAATAATAATTGTAAATAGTAGTCATATAATGTTATTGGTTATCAGCACGATGTTATAGCACAATAAGTAGATAAGAAAAATAAGATTTGAGTTATAACAAGAAAACCTTATATTATTTAAAGAAGGTATTTAACAATTATAATTAAGAGAGGATAAAAATATTTTAATGTGTAAATAGTTTTGTTGTGTTAGATTATTATATTTTTATTTTGTTATTTGTTAATATATTTATTAGTTCAAATCTAATTATTTAAAGAATTTATAAATAATATGTTAATAAATTTAATGTTTATAAATTTGATTAAATACATCAAGTTGTGTTTTTTTTTATATGTCATAACATCAGCCAGGATGCGAACTTACAACCTTTTGCAACCAACTACTTTCTTGCAAGGCTGCTGCGATGACCTCTTGACTAACAACGCTTGACAGTTGTGTTTTTTTTATTCTGAATCATCATCACTATACCATCTTTATAGAGTATTAATGGTACAATATAAATTAATTAAATTATGAAATTTAAATCTTGAATAAGAATTAATCTAAGAATAAGATAAGGTATAGTAATTATTTAAAAGTAACATATTTTAAAATATATATTAATTTATAATAAACTACTATGATCACATAAGTCATCAATGGAATATGCAATCTAAATGTAATAAAATATGTGGATTTTTGGGAACCAGATCATTAATTATTTGATTGTAAATATTATGGATTATTAGTTTAATTAAAATAAAATAGGTTATTTATTTTTAAAGTATTATAGATTATAAAAACATAAAGTTATAAGATAGTTTTATTTATAATTATGTTAATTAAAAGTTTTCTTAATTATTGCATTTCTTAGATATTTAAGTAAAATCCCTTTTTACATCTAATAGGTTGAATAAATAGTTAATTAAGAAGCACTGATAATCATAATGTCTCCTTATCATATTATTATTATTATTATTATTATTATTATTATTATTATTATTATTATTATTATTATTATTATTATTATTATGATGATGATGATGATGATGATGATGATGATGGTGATGATGATGATGTTTCAAAAGGCCTTTTATTGACTCAAAAGAATACACTGTTAGTGGTTACATAGTAAATTCACTGCTACAATTCGATTACAAATTTTTACATTTACATTGTCATTTTTGTTAAGAGTTTTTTCTGGAGCTTAAATCATATTTCTGGTCTACATATATTTGAACTTAATATCCTGGATTGTCCATTTTGCCTAGATCAACAGTCCAAATGTTATAACACAATTTTTATTTTATTATGTCTCAAATGGTTCATGATGTAATTTATCATTTGAACTCCATTAACAAATCAATCACTTATAGCAGAAGGAGAAAATTGTTGCTAAATTATCCTTGTTGCTAATTTGATATGATTATACCTCTAAGTTTTTTTTATAATGTTTTATTTTTCCAAATTACAATGTTCAAACTGATGCTATAAAGATCTTAATAGATCTAACTCCCAGGTTTTGGTCCTATGTTCCTTTTAAATGTGTCCTCTTTCTGGAATTCACTGAGGTTTTAGATTTTAGGTTTTCCAAAAAAAACCATGCTATACCAATTCCTAAGAGTTTTATCATTTTTGCCACTATAACATTGATTTAATTTTAAGTAATGACCAGGTGGCCACATAAATGTCAGGTCTGGCCAGTATCTTATTCCTTTTCTGTATCATTGCAAGTTTATTTGAAAAAAATAGGTGAATGTCTCCTGGTATTGTTACCAATTAGGAAAGTGCATCTAGTACATCAGTATGCATAGAGCACAAAGGTTGCTGCCCTGACACTTGATATTAATCCCTCTCTAAATGCATAAATTAATTGATGCATTCTCACAGTAGACTTCTTATCAGATTTCTGATCTGCCTAAGTCTCTCACAGTGATATATCAGATGTGATAGGATTTCCTCAGCTTGATGGCATAACCCACAAAAGGGATCAATTGATGTATACAATCTTTTATGGCAAAGAAAATATGTGGTAGGTAATACAGATAAGTTTTATCAGAAAATTGAAAAACTTTGGTTTTAAGGCCTATTATTTATACCTTTTAACCAGTTGTTTATTATTAATTCCCAATATCGATTCCAAAGCAATTGTGTTATTATCTTCATTTATTACTTCATAAATTTCCCAGTATTTGTATTTATTAATAAATTGCTCTGGGATTTTTGATTCCATTTTACAATGATATATTAATTGTTCAAAATATGATAATTTTTTTGGTGCTGGTTTATCGGTCAGAACAACCTCTTTGAGTGGCTTAATTTTAGGAAATTATTTAACAATATCAATTATGTTGTTTCTCATTCTCTGTTTGCCAAAAATACTGATATCATGTAACTCCAAGCCATTTTTATTCAGTGGTCGACAAAGTTTTGCCATTGATATTGCCACAACTTTCCTTGACAATAATAATAATAATAATAATAATAATAATAATAATAATAATTATTATTATTATTATTATTATTATTATTATTATTATTATTATTGTTGTTGTTGTTGTTGTTGTTGTTGTTGTTGTTGTGTTTCAAACAGTCTTTTATTGACTCAAAAGAATACAACATTACAAATTACAAAGCAAACCACTGCTACAAGCCATTTACAAATGTTTTGCATTTACATTGTTCAATTTGTTAGAGTTCTTTCTAGATTTACAGAAGCTTAAATCATAGTTCTTGTCTACATAAACTTGATCTCAATATCCTGGATTGTCCATTCTGCCTAGGTTAACAGTCCAAATATGATAACACAATATTTCATTTTATTATATGTCTCATCTGGTTTCTGATATAATTCATTATTTGAACCCCATTAGCAAATTAACCACCTATAGCAGAAACAAAAATTTGTTTCTATTTGTCCCTGTTCCCAATTTGACATGATTTTACTTTTCTTTATATTGACTTATTTTTCCAATTACAATATTCAAACTTATGTTACAAAAAATAATAGATCTAACTCCCAAGTTTTAGTCCTATGTTCCTTTAATGTTCAAACTGATGTTACAAGACTTTTAATAGACTTATTAAAATAATAATGATTGGAAACAGATATTCAGTAAAGTCATATTATAATCTTATTAATTAATTAACATTAAGGTAAATAATTATAAATGTTTTATTATATTTTATTAATTATTAATATTACTTGTGGAAATATCTAGATGCTTAATAAGAAGGAGTATCTTGGTATTCTTATGCTATTGAACAGATACTTTAGTATTATTTAATGTGAAAAGATTTGTGATCTTGTCAAATAGAATATTTATTTTCATAATTGCTAATCTAAATTAAAAATAATTTGAAATAATAAAAATATAAAATTGTATCTAAAGAAAATAAAAGTATAGTCTAATTTATATACTTATAAAATTTCTATAGATTATCATTCTTTTGGCAGGGTACAATATTATATATATATATATATATATATATATGTGTGTGTGTGTGTGTGTGTGATATTATATATATATATATATATATATATATATATTGTGCCCTTTTGTATGGGTCTCCATAAATTGTTATATCAATTTGTTAAAAAATTTTAAATTTAAGATATATTATAGCTATATGATGTTGATTTTATTTATAATAATCTTTCAAAAGTTTAACTAAAGTAAACTATGAATATTTGATATGTGAAATTGTGCTAATATTTGAGAGAGACGTTTCAGTAAAAAAAATGATAATATTATATGGTTGGGAAAACTGGCCATGATCAATACTGCATTAATAAGTTTTGTAAATAAATGTTTAAAGCTAAAAGTTTTAAAAAAAGACAAGTTAAAATTAAATGCATAGATATTTATTGTTGATAGAGATTGATATTTAGTAAGTGAATATAAATATTTTTGTTATTAAAAGTATATAATAGAAGATTAATATTTGATTTTATAATATCGAATTATTATTTTAAAGTTGTTATAGTATATTATTTGTTTTAAAAAAATATTTATTTTCTAAAATTGAATTGTTAGTTTATTTTTAGATAATTACAAGCGTTTATATCTGTGTTGTAAGTCAGGTGACAGATAGACATATGTACACATATGCTTGTAAGTTTTTTAGTAAAGTTGCAAAACTGTTTTAAAATTCTATTATAAAATTTATAAATATTATATTGGCTATCACGAGATAAAAATAAAAATAATTAGTGTGAAATATTAAATCTGATTTTTAAAATACTGTTTAAAAAATATAATGAATAAAAATAGACTTAGTTTGTTTAGAAAAATAGTCTTATAAAAGTTAAAAGTGAAATAAAGTAAAACATATATTTTAAAAAATGTTTAATGGATTTAAATAAATGATAAAAATTAATTTAAGAATTAAATAATGTAATAAATAATAAATATTAAATAAGTCATTATTTATTTTTAATTTCGTATTGTTGGTAAGATATGTAAATAGGCTAGCAAGGTGATTGTTTAATTTACCAATCAAGTGGGTAATTTATTCCGGTATAAAAACCGAGGTTCAATTGTTCAAGGGGGTGATTGTAATTTCTTTTAAGTGAAGTGTGCTATTAAATATAGCTAAGTAAAAAATTATAGACGCTCTCATAATAGTTTCTTAATTTATAAGAGAGTAGTTTTAAATAATTTTATAAAAGTTTACCGTTTAATATGCAGTGCTAATTTATTTATAGTTCCCTATTGATCGTCTCTATCAAGGCTCAATTTTACTATCAAATAATCATGAAAATATCGTATAATGATAAAATGTGTTGGAAACCTTATATTAAAAATATAGTGAACGCTGGATTACTAGGAGAATTACTAGTTGGATAAAAATAATATATTGGACATTATATGAATTTAAAAGTTGATTATAATTAATTTTTTATAAACAAATATTTTAAAGAAAGATAAATACTTCTTTATGAAGAAAGTATTTTTAAATTATATATTTTAATATATCTTTTGGTAAAGATATGGAAGTTAATAATAATTGCAGAAATACTTGCCTTATTAAGTCTTTGTTATTTAAAAGACTAGAGGTTGATAGATTTTTAAAAAAACTGATAATTCGGAAATTTAATTGATAAATAAATACCTATAAAAAACGTTATAATATTTAAATTCTATATGCTGGTTATATAGAAAATTTTAAAAATGTTTTGCTGAATATTTAAAGAAATGCGCACAGAAGTATACGAGGATATCCAAGTCAATTTTTATAAAAACTTAAATTAAACATTTAACTATTGATTAATCCTAGGAAGATAATAACTTTTAAATAAATCCGGATCCTATAAACTGTTTTAATTATTATTTTGTTTCTTTATGGTGGAACTTATTTTATCTTATTTTTTTTAAAAAAAAACGTTTTCCATTTATTTCATAAAAACTGTTTAAACACGTGATGTACCGGAAAAAGGATGTGATGTTGGTAAAATGTTGTGCCTAGGAAAAAAAGAACAATTGTGGGTGGAAAGAAGACACCGTTGGATTTTATGTAACATATTTTGTTTTCTTAACTAACATAGATATTTAATTATTTATTGATCTATTAAAGATAAGAGAGGTACATTTTAAAAGTAATTACACATTAATATAACACTTAATTTCATAAAGTTTATTTTTTTTATATAATTTTACAACACGTAATATTTTAAGAATAATTGTTGAGTATAAATGTGATATTATTTTGTAAAACTATAATCCTGGAGGACATCGTTTGGCTGATTATAAATTGGAGTATTATTTATGGTAATAATTATATAATATTAATAATTTAATGTATTTTGCTTTGTTTTCTTTAGATAAACCAAGTATTATTTGATTGTTGAGTGAATGTATAAATATTTAAAGAATATACACGCATAATATTATCAATAATAGTTTTATTTTAATATGCATACTTTATTCTATAATATAAATTTATTACAACGTAATAAGAGTTATCCAGAAATAATTATATGATTCTTTCGTGAATAAACTTTAATGTTTCTGTTACAATATTAGGAATTTGATTTATTATATTAGTATGAGTCATTTATATTTATTTTCAAGTTAGTAAGAAGTAGAAAAAAAAAATATATCTATATTTTTTTTTTTTTTTATTAGACAAGTTAAATTAATTTTATATAGAAAGTTATATTTTGTTTGAAGGGTTTATCAGATATAGATGATGAGATATAATAGAGTTTGGATAGTCTTTTTTTTAAAAAAAATTGGTAAGCTGATACTGAAGTTAAATAAGATTAGAATGATATTTGAAGATAGGGTTTTATTAAGAGGGAATAGGAATAACAAGTAGAGAAGAATAATAGTTTAAATGGAAAAGAATCATAGAATTTTATTTTAATATAATAACTTTATAAAAATTGGTAATTTATAAATAAAAATTTTGTCTTCACAAAATTGTTGAATAATTTTAAAGTATTATTTTAAGAAAAGAACATATATGTATTGCATATTTTGATAAGACATATATTATGAAATTACATCAGAATGAAGTAAATAATTATGTAATCAATAAAAGTCACATAGTATTACAAAGTTATATCAATTTATACATTAGTTGATATTTAGTTAATGTTAAAAAATAAATGTAATACATAATAGTTACATTATAATAGAAATAGCTATAATACTTAAATGGAGTAGCATTTTAATTATTAAAGTTTGTTTATTTTACATGTGCTACATAAGTGATATTTTACATAAAAGCCTTTATTGTACTAAGTGATTATAAATGATATCTAGTAAAATATAAGTTCATAAACTCAATTAAATGTTACTGATAAAACATTTAAGAAATGTATGGATTATTTATTTTGGATTATGGAAATCATAACAATGTAAGAATCTTGTATTATTATTATTTTTCTTATTTTTATTTTTCTTGATTTCCACTTGTAATGTAAATAATGTATATAAGTTGTTTATTAAAGTTGATGTAAATAAATTTGTTTAAGTTGTTTTAAAAGTGTGTCGAATTCATTATTTTGCACCACAGCATTTGACAACAGATAATTTGAATAAAACATAATATTTGCACAATATGAATTAAATTATTATTATTTTTAAAAAAAGAAATACAGTATTTTCTTAATATAATTTATAGAAATTCATTGACATTAACATATTATGTTATAATGGTCACAAAATAATTATAATGCACAATATAAGAGTATAATATTATTTATTGCCACATATTATTAAATTATAAGATTTTATTATATTCTCAATTAAGATACTATATGAAGATGAAAGACATGTAGATGATTTACTTGTTTTCTTAATGATTAGTAGTATAATAAAATAGATAAGGTTAACTTATACACTGGAGATTATTATTATTAGTTATTTATTATTATTATAAGTTAGGTGTAGTTAGGTTTGATATTAAATCCCTTATCATGCCTATCTGCAAGAAGTATTATTACTTTAAGATAATTAAAAGAACCTGAGATTATTTAGTTATATTTCTTTGATAAAAAGATTGAGATTTATTTATTACTATTATTGAAGTTAGTTAATTTTTATAAAAGACATAGGAGTGCTATAGATGTATTAGTGAGATAATAAAGAGGTAATAGTATTCTTATGCCATTGAGATAATATCTTAGAAGATATGGCCTCAATGTAAATTCAATTACCACTTGTAACTTCACTTCATAGTCTCATGATTTAATAAATACTTATTTAATTAGTGCATGATATTGAACCATATTAATTTTCTGTTAGTTGTACTAAATCTGATAAGATATAGTATTATAAAAATATATTAATAATAGTTATACATATTTTAGCCGAGCATAACGATTTAATTGAGCTAGTCATATTTTAAGTTATATTATATATTTCTGGAAGTGAGGGTACAATATATATATGTCATATTATTATTATTTTTATTTGCATGATATTCCATGTAGTGAAAAAGCTAAATGCTGATGTTTCAGTACAATATCAAGTATCTTCCTCAGAGCATTCTCTTTTTCAAATCATAAGAATGCATTCTTATCAAGGAAGGTACTTGATATTGTACAGAAACGTCAGCATTTAGCTTTTTCCCTACACGGAATATCCCGCAAATAATAATATGACATCTTTTATCCATGAAAATATTAGAATTTATATATATATATATATATATATATATAAGTAATCATAGTATTTTATTAGTGATTCACATATTGTCATTAGCCACTAAAAGATATGCACAAAGAGATTCATCTTATTTATTTTTTAATAATAAAAAAAACTCTTTTATACATTTGTGCATTTATTTCAATTAATATTTGTATATTACAAGTAAATTGTGAAGACATAAATATTCAAATCTAGTTGTATTCTGAAAATAAGTATCATATCCTTATTAAAAGTATCAGAATTTTTTTTTTTTAATAAATTTATTGCACTTTACTCATGGTTACTGAGGAACTTTGTTTAGAAATAAAATGTTTTCCATATTAATGGTTCAGCTTTAGCAAATTTATTAGATAATATATTTTAAATATTTTAAAATTGTATTAAAATAATAATATTCATCTTTTTTTTTTTTATATATAAACACATAAAAGGTCTGCAAAGTTTAGTGAAAAAGTTAGAAGTTTGAAAACTAAAGGTCTTTGGATCAAAACTCAACTTGGTCTCTTTTGGTGTTCTTTAATGACGAAGTATTCAATTATTTAATTGTTTAACTTCCGTAATGATGAGATATTCAATTATTTAGTTATTTAACATTTAATAGAGTAAAATATACACTAATTTCTTAATAATTTTTTTTTTTATGTGTCAAAGCTTCGGCCGGGAAGTGAACTCCGGGACAACTGCTTGTAAGGCAGCTGTGCTAACCACTCAGTCATGAACGCTTAATAATTTCTTAATAATTTCAAGTTATAATATAAGAACTAGATAAATATTTTAAACGATTCTTATAAACACAATTTTTATCACTCTCTTATTTAATTTTATTTATTAAAACTTAATTTTATACACAAATTGCATTTGGCACTGTGTACATAATTTATAATATTTTATATCACAATATAAGATATCAAATATAAAATGTCTTTCTTTAAATATATCTGTTATTATATTTAACATTTACATAATTTTAACTATATATAGATTCCATTCTGTCTCCAATAGTAATAAATACTTTTCTATTTATCATAATAAATGTTTTTCTCATGAAAATAAATCAAAATTTGCTATTTTTTAATCAATCAAATTACAACAACCTTTTTTCTGTTGCTTCAGGTACTTCTTTCTATGTACTTAGAAAAATCAAGACTTCATTTCCAGACTTCTTTAGTATGTTAGCAGCTTCTTTAGATATTTCTATAAATCTTAATCATAACACTCACATGATCTACTACATTTTCAATCAGTTTATTTTTCCCTTATTTTTTTACTGTTCAATGAGAATCTTATTTTCCTTAAAACTTTAATTTTTCATCATCATTTATTAGCACTAAGGTTTACATTAAAATAGTTCTGATTTTAAGTTCATTTTGCTTTAACATTTTTAGCATTAATTTTTGAAGGTAATCTTTAAATAAGTAACTTATATGCACTAAAGATTAATTTAATATGTTTTACTAACAATGACTATATATCTGATACCCAAATAGTTTAGATTCATTATATTGCTTTACCTGTCATTTTTAAAAGTACAAGTCTCATTAGTCAGAATCATCACTGGCTTGACCAAGACTGAGATTTAGCATTTGCCTATATTTGAATAGTTAGCTTATGGATGGATCACTTTGTTATTTATCATCAGATTTATAAGAATATATTGGTCTATCTTAATTGCTTTTTGATTACAAGGCTCCTCATAGCTAAGCATGTGTTGTGTTACACATATTGCCATAACAATAATTTTTTCTGAAGTTAAACTTGTATTTATTTATATTCAATCCATAAGCTGCAGTTTAATTAAAACAAGTCTTGTTTTTTTATTTGTATTCTGTGAAATACTCAAAAACTGTTTGAACTTGGTCATAACAGAGATCAGCAATTATTATTAGTTCCCTTCTAGCCTCACACAATTGACTAGTATCAGGTATATTAATGCACATCTGTGTTACTTTTTTATATATTGCTAATTATAGCTCAATATTAGACTTTTTATAAGCAATTATGCTTAATTTTCTGCCTTTTAAGTCAGTATATATTATCTCTAAAAAAATTCTTTGTAATTTTGAAAAACTTAAAAATACTCATCTTTTTCTTTCTCCCTCCAATATTTTTTTCTTTCTTGAATATATCTCTTATAGTTATTTCCGCTTCATAGCAAGAATTTTTTTTAGATAGATATAAATTTAAAAATAACTATAATTTAAAATATTATGACTATATCCTGTTAAAAGATTAATTAGATATGATTTATAAAAAGAAAAAAACGTTCAATTATAAGAAATTAAAAATGTTAACCTTTTTTGTCTTTTATAAATCTTTGCATCTATTTTTTATTTAAATTTTATATGAATAGATACAAAACATTGTGCTTATCATATGTACATGTTTGGATATAAATCTTTGCATATAAAGATTGTTTTTTAATTATATATAGTATATACAAATTCATTTTATTAATATATATATATATATTGTAATGGAACGTACTTGCTGCATTCCATTTAAATTAAAGAATGAAGGCCCCAAACATTAGGAAAGCCAAATATAATGGAATGTATCTTTATATGATCTCAAATGAAAATAAACATATGAA